>PISW01007136.1:10254-95884 GCA_004023785.1 Mungos mungo
TTTAGAAAAATATGAATTCTACACATTTATTATTGTTTCCTGTTTAATGCATGGGTTGAAATCACTGGGATCAACTTCCTTCTTGAAGAAAGAGAGGCTAGAAACGACGGGGGTAGAAGGGACGCTGTATCTTTCTGAAACTGGCATCCGACTGTCACGTAGCTTCCCCCATGGCTGCTTGGCAAACAGCCCCGGGTTTGATATTCTGTTTTCACAGCCAGGAGTTTCATGTAGTGATTGAATCTCAGCATTGTGTCCGTAAATCAAAGAGAAAAAACAAGAGAAAAAAACCTGCACTCAAAAAACTTTTTCAGAAGATCCATATCTATCTATCTATATATGGATATATATATATATATATACTTTTTTTTTTTGGTAAAAGCCCTGAGAGACAGAGAAGGAGAATCAAACAAAATGTATAGGAACAAATTAGCTGGACATGCAAACTAAACTATGATTCACCCAGAGTTTAAACAAATCACAAATTTCACAGTTTAATATTGGGGGGAGGGGCAGAACAACAAACAAATAATACATTTTTCAACCTCACTAATAAATTGTGGCAAGACCTTACTGACTACGAGGGTACAGATGGAGGCTAAATAAAGCTTTAAATCAATAGTGATTATTGCGAGCCGTGGCCCCGCGGTGCTGCCGGGCCGATTCCTGCTACATCTCACCGCGGCATAAAGGGTTAACTCATGGCTTCTCTCCACATGGTTGTGAGTTTTAGTGTGGAGAGTTGCAAAGAAAAACAAAACACAAGATACCCCAAGTAATAACAACAACAAAAATAACAATAACAATCGTCATTAAAAAAAAATGGAAGGGATGCATGAACTGGTTTCAACTAAGCAAACCACACTTAGTATAAACAATGAGCACCTTTCTTGATCAACTCCCTTGGGCCTCAGTTTTCATCTACAAAGTGGGAGTGATAACATTTGTATCATCTCATTCACCCTTTAATATGAAAATTTCTTTGGTCTATCTATTTTAATGTTTTTTTTCTTTTCTTAATTTTTGAGAGAGAAAATGAGTGGGAGAGGGGCAGAGAGAGAGAGAGAGAGAGAGAGAGAGAGAGGATCCAAAGCGGAGGTCTGAACTGTCGGTACAGAGCCTGATGTGGGGCTGCAACTCATGAACCATGAGATCATGAGCTGAGCTGAAGTCAGACACTTAACTGACCGAGCCACCCGGGTGCCCCTCTTTGGTCTACTAGAAAATTGCTCACATACTATATGATAAATGCTGGCTATAAAAAGTTCCACCACGTGTGTCCTCTTCTCCTCCTTTTTGGGCTGGCAGCTAGCACCCCTTCCTTGCGTTTGCGGGCACCATTGCACCCACATTCTGTTCGTGTGTATCTATTTTGTTGCTGCTTCTTTAGTCTGTTTTGTGACTGTCTTTCCTAGTGTGATATGGTATCTTGGAGAGCTTTCTGGGGCCGTTCAAGGGGGTCTCCTTGTGCTTTTCAATGACGAAATGTTATCCCAGAGTTTGCAAGGACCACAACATACTCTGGCTGTCCGTGTTTGAAAAGTACCCTGGAAAGGCACAAGGGATTCTGGGAGGGGCGGAGGGGAAGGGAAGGTAGAGGAGGGGGGAGGAGGGAGGCATTTGGTCTTTTCCATGCAATTCTGCTTCATATAAGGGTTGTTGTCACAAATAATTAGATCTCCTGTCCTGCGTATAGGTCCAGTGGGAATGTATGGCGGGATGAGGGTTCATGACAGGGAACCTGTGGTTGAGGACCTCTGTAGTCTTCAGAGCCCCCAGATCCGGGGTCCAGCCTGGAGGTCTTCTCCCTCATACCCACAGGTTTTGGCCCCTGTAATGAGTCCATGGCATCATGCCCTTTGGCATGACCTGAGGCTTTGGCCAGACCTGAACACCATACCCTTCCTGGGTGGGGCATGGGCTCTCAGGGGGTGCATGAAAGAATGGGCTCAGGGCAGAGCTTTCTCAAGACCTAGGCCCCAGGGTGGAGACGAACTTGGCTGCTTCTCCCAAGGGCTTGAAATATGGGTGCTTTACTTGAGTTTGAGCCTGTCCCAATTGGAACCTGAGGCCTGACTTGCACCCTGGCTTCTGGAGCACCCGCTCCCTTGGCAGGTGGGTGGCCTGGAGGTGGACCTGAGAGAAGGCAGGGAAGGAGGGGGCAGGGGGCGGTCAGCCAGGCAGTGAGGGGAGAGGCCAGGGGAAGAGCCCACATGGGCCTACTCGGCGCACTCCAGGCTTCATACGCCCTAAAGCCAGCAAGTACGAAGCATGGGAAACACGATTCTCATAGGGGCTTAGTCAGTAAATTCCATCAGTGACATGTGAGTGGCTGTAGAATTGAGCTAACCCATTTCCTCTTCCTCCAGCGTGTGTTTGTGAAGACCAAGGATGAAGAATTTCTGCAGAAGCACCTTGCGGTGGCTACGAGCTTTCTGTAACGTGGGGCACCCCCAATCTGCCGCAGGGGAGGGAGAGGGCCATCATTTCTCCATGGCCCTGCCAGGCTCCGGCTACGCCGCCTAGCCCAGAGCTGGTGCTCAGCACAGGCCCGAGTGAATGCGTGACTGGGTCAGTTACCGAGTATTAATCGAAGCAACTTCCATGTGACTGGACCTCATGGTCTGCTCCCGGCCCTCACCTTGCTTGACCTATTAGCGGCATTCAAGGAAGGTCAGCCCCCTCCCCTGGACTCACCAGTCACAGCACTCTAGCTCCCCGCCCCCCACCTCCTCTCCGTGCCCCTCCTCTTCCTCTCCCTCCTTCCCAGCTGTATCCATCTCTTCTCTGCCCCCTTTGGTCAGATGCCCAGAGCTCTTCCTGGGCTCCACCCTCCGGCTACAGGAGGGAGAGTCTGGTGGCCTCTTCAGTCTCTGCTGTCCGTAGAGGAGTCCCCCGTCATTGTCCAGCCCCGCCTTCTCCCCTGAACTCCAGGCTCCCACATCCCCCTGCATCTTTGACCTCTCTCCACAGAACTGCATCAACCTTATCAAACTCAGCAGGACAAACCTCAACTCCTGAGCTCCCCCGCCAGATTGCTCCCGGTGAGGGTTCCCTCTGTTGGTCAATGGCAACTTTAGAGGACAGCTAAAACCCTTGCTGTCATCCGTGACCTCATGTCCCTCACATCTAACCGGCCAGGATATCCCACTGCAGTCTGCACTCTCAGAGTGGCCAGAAGGTCCTTTTCAAATGCAAGCCATATCACGCCTGGGCCCCACACCTGAAACCTTCCCGTGGCTCCTCTCTGCACCCAGAGGGAAACCCAAAGACCTGACAGTCACCTGTTTCAGTGATTGTCAGAGGAGCATGTCAGACCAGCAGTATCCACGCCTCAGGACCTATTAGAAATGCACATTATCAGGCCTTGTCCCAGACCCACTGAGTCCCATGCTCGGTAGAGGGGCACCACTTTATTCATAAACGTCTCCAGGGGATTCGGATGCATACTCAAGTTTGAGACCTACTGGTCTCCCGGTGACCTGCTCTTTCTGGCCCCACGGCCTACCCTGCCGCCCCGACGTCATTGCCTCTTCTCCCCCATCAATGATTCCATTCGGCCAAACAGGCCTCCTTGTTGACCCCCAAACACTGCAGACACCGCCCTGCCCCAGGACCCTCGTCCTGACAGCCCCCTCTGCTCACTCTCTCACCCGCCCAAGTCTCGGCTCAATGTCATCTCAGCCTGGCCTTCCCTTCCCACGCTATTTAAAATGTCTGCTCTATTTTTCATTATGGCTCTGATGACCTCCTTGTGCTTCATACAGTTTTCTTACCTATGAAGCTTCTTGCTCTCGGCCAGCTTCTCCCCCTAGAGTGCCAACTCCACGCAGGCAGAGCCCTGCCTCTTGTGTCCCTTGGTCATCTGTGTGCGTGTGCAGGGCTCGGCATGTCTTTGTTGAATGAATGTATCCACGAATGAGTGAGTGAATGAATGAATATCCCCATAACCCTGAAAAGCAATAAAACCCCTATCATTTTTTGAGGCTATGCTTTGTTCTTTTTTCAAACATTGGCTCTAAAATTCTCTCAAACTCTCTGTACACGTACAACACACTCTCCATTTTATAGGACTCAGAGTTAAGCATTTTGCAAAAAGTTGCCCAGCTAGAGGAATTGGTGCTTGGTGTCTTTCTGATTTTGAAGGCTCTACTCTTTTCCTGATACTAGGAAGCTTCTCCCAGATGCCCTTGACCCATCCTCCCAAAAGGCCACGGCAGCCCCCAGCCTCCAGATGCTATGGCATGGTGTGGAAAAGGCAGCACAGGTCCCCTCCCTTGGGTCTGCGCGTGAGGGCACCACGAAGGGAGCTCCGGATCCCTCCGAGTCCGCCGGTGGCGAGGAGGGGCCTGGGGTGCACGGCGGGCCGGAGCGGCGGTCTGCGGCCTCCCAGCTTTCTCTAGATTCTCAGGCAGCCCTCCACAGAACGTGCCCCTTCACCCAGTCTCTAAGCAACGGCCTTCTGCAACGGGCGGGAAACGATCCATTAATGATACGTTAGGAAACCCTTACAGAAAATAATTACACCCTCCTCTGAGCGTGACGACGTGTCAAAACCTGCTTGGAAGATCCTGGGTTCAGGCAGAGCCCAAAGGCCAGCCCCGTCCTCAGCCCCCTCCCTCCCACTCGCTCTCCTCAGCCTGGCATTTCTTCTGCTCAGAGACCTCCTCTCTCCTCTTCCCGAGGCTGGCGAAGGGGAGGGGGCACCAACAAATACGCATCCATCTCTCTCTTTTTTTAATTTGTTTTTAAGTAATCTCTGTGCCCAACGTGAGGTTCAAACTCACAAACCTGAGACCAAGAGTCGCATGCTCTATGGACAGAGCCAGCCAGGCACCCCCTGGGGAACATCACGCTCCATCTCTTCTCTAAACCACGCGACCCAGCTGTCACAGAGCTCAGAGGATGGGCATCATGTTTCCAGAAGGGTTGAAATTGGGGCTGCCCTGGGAAACCCACGACATTTGTAGCCGTGGGGACCCAGTATACAATGCCTATGGCGGGGTTTGCTTAGGGGTCAGGCAGTATGACCTTGAGCGGGTCGTTTGACTTCTCTGTGCCTCAGTTTCATCATATGTAAAATGGCCATACCAACTTTGCAGGGTCTCGATCTTTCTCTGCCGTTTCACCAACAGGCCTTACTCTGTGTGATGGAAGCCGGCATGTGTGGGGACTCCACACAGACGCTTGACTTCCTCACTGGACAAATGAGGCTTCATAGGGAACAGTTATCATACAGAGCGCAGCTTTGTAGCAAAAGAAACCTAGAGGAGGAGACAGATCCGGACGGGCTGGGATGATGAGGGAGAGCCGGCTTACAGGGGAGGGGATTTGCAGTCCGAGGGCGAGGTGCCGAGACAGCCGGCGTGTGTCCGACTGGAGGGCGCGAGGAACACTCAGCCCCATCCAAGCCCATCTCCTTCTCTCACTTGGCATCTCCCTTGTCAGAGTTCAGGACCCCTGGGACTGCAGTCTGTCCCTCTGGCTGTCTGTCCTCTCACTGCCTGCCCGTGGCAGATGCTCGGCAGGTAGCTGTTGAGCAAAGAAGGAAGGTGCCGGGCAAGACCCAGCACCCAGGTTTCGGGCAAGACCCAGCACCCAGGACCCCAGACCCTGGGCAGGAGTGCTGGCTCTGGAGGCAGGAGGAAGTGGGAAGCATTTTATACACAATGGGCATGTGTATAAAATGTGCTTCTCTTGGGGGCGCCTGGGTGGCTCGGTTGGTTAGGCGTCCAACTTTGACTCAGGTCATGATCTCACGGTTCATAGGTTTGAGCCCCGTGCAGGGCTCCTTGCTGAGAGCCTGCTCAGAGCCTGGAGACTGCTTTGGATTGATTCTGTGTCTCCTCTCTCTGCCCCTCCCCTGCTCGCACTCTGTTTCACTCTGTCTCTCAAAAATAAATAAATGTAAAAAAAAAAAAACCAAAAAAACACTGCTTCTCTTTACAATCCCTCCAGGGGAGAAATCTGGAAGGATTCACTCTGAACTGTTAAGAGGGGTCATCTCTAAAGAGCGGGACAAAGAGCGAGGGCCTTTCAACTTTTACTTTGTATACTTCCCATCGTTTGAATTTTATTTTATTTATCTTCTTTTTTAAATTTTTATTTATTTTTACTTTATTTTAATGTTTTTAAAAGTCCTTAATTTGGCATAAACTTACTATGTTCTTTTTTTTAATGTTTATTTATTTAAATTTTTTTTTTTAACATTTATTTATTTTTAAGAGACAGAGAGAGAGAGAGATCATGAGCAGGAGAGAGGCAGAGAGAGAAGGAGACACAGAATCTGAAGCAGGCTCCAGGCTCATGAGCTAGCTGTCAGCACAGAGCCTGACAGGGACTCGAACTCACAAATTGTGAAGTCATGACCTGAGCTGAAGTCAGACGTTCAACCTACTGAGCCACCCAGGCGCCCCAATGTTTATTTATTTTTGAGAGAAAGAGAGAGAAAGCATGAGTAGGGGAGGGGCAGAGAAATAGGGAGACACAGAATCTGAAGCAGGTTCCAGTCTCTGAGCTGTCAGCACAGAGCCCGACACAGGTCTTGAACCGTGAGATCATGACCCAAGCCAAAGTCAGAAGCTTAACTGACAAAGCCACCCAGGTGCCCCTATTTTTTTATTTTTGAAAGAGAGAGAGAGAGAGAGAGCAAGCCAGCACGAGCCAGAGCGAGAAGGGCTCTGAAGCAGACTCTGTGCTGACAGCAGAGAGCCAGATGCAGGGCTTGAACTCATGAACTGTGAGATCATGACCTGAGCTGAAGTCGGACGCTCAACTGACCCCATGGAGTCACCCAGGCTCGCTCCCCTCATTGTTTGAATTTGAAATAACAGGTATGTTTGTGATTTGTTTTTGAAGTCAACAAATTTTAAGAAACTTGGGAACAGCTGGGGTGGGGAGCAAGAAGGGGCGCTGGTCCCTGTGAGGAGGCTCCTTGGGGCGGTCTGGCTGGTTGCCCTGCAGGGAGAGTTAGGTGCCCCTCACACTCTCACGTTTGTGAGTTCAAGCCCCGTGTCGGGCTCTGTGCTGACAGCTCAGAGCCTGGAGCCTGCTTCAGATTCTGTGTCTCCCTCTCTCCCCGCCCCTCCCCTGCTTGTGCTCTGTCTCTCTGTCTCTCAAAAATAAATAAATGTAAAAAAAAAAAAATTAAATGAATGTTGACCCCATCTCCAGCTACCTCTTTTTTCAATTCCATTTCCCAGAAGCTAACACTTCTCTCTCTCTCTCACAGTGTTTTATTCTTTACTATTGTTCAGCTTTGATTTGTTCGGTCTCTGCAAATTCACATTCACCTTGCATCTATTTCTCTATGACTTGCTTTTTCACTGAGGGCACAAAATCATGGAAATTCCTCGCCTGAGATTTAGTGTGAAATACCATGATTCACTGCAGCAATTTGGCATTGGTGGGTGCTCAGGTTGTTGCTAATTTTTTGCCAATCCAGACAGAGCCGCCCGGACGTCTTCCCAAACCACCCTTCCGAGCTTGTGCGAGAGCTTTCGTGCCCCAGGCTCCCCGGACGTGGCATCGCTCGCTGAGCTGAAAGGAAAGTCGGGTGAAGTGCAGCGTTGGAAAACTGCTGCAAAATTAACACTGCGGGGGGGGGGGGGGGGGAGGAGGGGGCGCTGATTTCCTTTCAAACGGATAGTGAGTGCTGTTTTCTACATCCCCTCCAGCACAGCATGTCGGCAATCTTCTTGCTCCCAAACTAATAGAGGAAAAATAGTATCTCATTGGTATAAATTTGTATTTCCATTTGCATGCGTTTCTGGACCATTTTATTTGGGGGTAGGGGATTTCTTCTCCTCATCTTTTGCTTATATTTCTGTTGGTTCTCTTTTCCCCTCATTTATAGATTCAGGATCCAAATCCTTTATATTTTACTTATGATGCAAATATAAATTTTCTCCTGCCATGTTGTTTGTTTTTGAACTTTGTTTATGCCATCTTTCCCCCCCTCTTTCATTTTCTAAGTATCCACAGTGTTCCTTTCTGGGGCGCCTGGGTGGCTCAGTCAGTTAAGCATCCGGCTTCGGCTCAGGTCATGATCTCACAGTCTGTGGGTTTGAGTCCCACGTTGGGCTCTGTGCTGACAGCTCAGAGCCTGAAGCCTGCTTCGGATTCTGTGTCTCCCTCTCTCTCTGACCCTCCCCTGCTTGTGCTGTCTCTCTCTGTCTCTCAAAAATAAATTAAAAAAAATTAAATAAAACCTTCCCCAAACCCTCAAAGTGTTCCTTTCTGCTTTCCTGGTGTGCCGTACCTCCTTAAATCGTACCCCTCAGGCTAAAAATGATGGGGCCGCAGACCTCGTTGGCACGGGAGCCCAGCCTGACCAGGCTTACCATGACAGAGGCGTTCTGTCAGGCGGGAGCGCTGGGTCCCCAGGCTTCTGGCTGCACCCGGAACAGCCCCTCCTTCCTTTCGAAGCCTCCCCCAGGCTGCAGATGGGCTGTGGCCCATCACCGCCCCAGCAAGGAAAGCAGGGGCCTTGGGAGAGGACTGCTCTGCACCCTCCAAGCGAGATCCTGCTGGGAAAAGAGAGAGCAGGGCAGCACTGGCTCCAGGGCATTCAGAGAGGAGAGGTTTGTTAATAGACTTTTCTGGAAGGGATAGGGCTCCAGCTCCAGTGGATGGACCAAATGACCACAGCACAAGTCCAGTGGAGATGCCAGGGTGATCTCCTGGGCCTCTGGAAAATGGGTCAGCAGAGCTGGCCTCTGGAACACAGCCTCCCCACCTTGAGGCCGGCCCCTCAGTCGTAATGACCACAGCCCTTTCTTTTGTTAAATGTTCGGGTTTTTTCCGGATACACCTCTTCTACATAAACCGTTATAGTACTTTATACACCAATTGCATCCATCACAAAAGTGAACCACTTGGAAAGTGCCAGGTGCTTGGAGGCCTCCCCAGCCCTCCCGTCTGTCCAGGGCTACTCAGAGTTTCTGGCTCTCTCTGAGGCTCTTTCCCCAGCAATTCCGAACAAGCATCATCGCAGGATCTCGATTTTCAGATGTGATGGCGTGCCCTTCCCCAGAGCGCTTCCTCAGCCTAAATGGCGCACGCTTGTCTGCGGCCGGGCTCCCTTTCCCTGGTCTGGTTGCTTTCTTTCCTCCTCTTTTTTCAAGTTTATTTACTTTGAGAGACACAGGGAGAGAAAGAATGAATCCCAAGCAGCTCCAGGCTGTCAGTGGCTCCATCCCACAACCGAGGCTGAGTCGGAGGCTTGTCTGATGGAGCCCCCAGGTGACCCCCCAGAACCTCTCCTATCATGGCATAGGCGTAGAGACAAGTGTGTTTAAGACAAACGTACAGCTGAAGAAAGAGTTACGAAGGAACCACCCATAACCACCTCACAGACTTTGCGAATGTTTCCAGCCCCCAGAAGCTGCCCCCCACCCCGGGGGCCCCCTTAGTCTCAGCCTCAGCCTCCTCCTGGTACCCAGCCCGAGGTAGCCGCCGTCACGACTTTGTAGTGATGGCGTTTTTGATTTTGTCGGCATTTGCCCCATCGAGGTTCGGTTTTGCCTGTTTGCATCTCTCTTTTATTCCCTGCGTCAGGCTTGCTGGGCAAGGTCAATTGTCTTCTGTCTCCAAAAATGGTCTCCTGGGCCCTGACCCAGACCCCTGCCTGCCCCCTCCTCTTCCCCTCCCAAGTGCTCTGCCCACACTCCACTCTGCCGGCAGAGCGCCCTGGCCCCCAGGCTCCTCGTTCAGGGTCAGGGGTGGGAATTCCTTCTCTGCACTGCCACCTCGGGCAGGTGACTAAATGCTTCAAACTTTGGTGTCTTCCCTATAAAGTGAGTCATCGGGAGGACTGAAGGTGTTCGTGCCCAGCAAGCATTTGGCCTGGTTTCTGGCACTTACTAAGCAGGACACAAATGTTGGCTTTTAGTCTCAAAACCTGCCACCTCCCTGACTTGGCTGCTCCTACCCCCAGCGCGTGGTGTGCTTTTTCCTTCCTTTCCTGTCATGGTCCAGGACAAAGGCTCCAGCTCTATGACACCCTGTGTCCATCCAGTGACTTGTTTTCTCATACGATACTTTTCTACATTCTGAAAGGCCAATCAGATCTCTGTCACATGCTGGGCAACTACCCGTGAGAGCTCTTTCTACATGCGATCCGTCATTCTCACATTAACCAGAAGTCGATTATAGCTCTGTTTTATTGATGAGCCGTTTGAGGCTCACAGAGTTAAGGGAATTTGCCCAAGGTCATGGAGCTGGGAAGTGATGGAGCTGGGAATCAAATCATCGAGGGAGGATCCAGCCAGGCCTGCTCGTGGCCCATGCCGCAGCACTGACCCCGGATCCGGAGGGCTTTGGAAGTGAGTCCTAGCTCTGCCAGGACTCACATATCCCCAGTACACATCACTCTGTGTCCCAAGCCTTCCTAGGCCTGGGCCTCTCCCAAGGCAGGTGCATCCATCTGACACAGGAGCATAAAGGGAGGAGAGAGGGCATCTGCAGGAAGCTAACGTTGGTTGGGCACCTTGTGTGTGCTGGACCATATGGGAGGTGCTTTGCAAACATTTGTTTTATTTGTTTTTCACAACCTTGTGAGATAGGCGGTATGAACCTCCACCTTGTGTAAAAGAGGCTCAGAAGGTTAAGTAACATGCCTAAGGGTACACAGCATTGGGATTAATTCCAGACCTATCTGACTTAAGTCTGGGCTTTCTTTCTACAGCTAACTGTCTGCCCTAGAGTGGGCAGTCTTCTGGGGTCAGCTGTGAATGGTCCTGAGGAAATGACTAATTCACAGAAATAGACAATTCAGTGACTTAAAAGATGGGGATTACATTGGTTCTTTAGATCAATTTGGGGACTACTGTCATCTTAAAAATATTAAGCTTTTCTTTAAAAAAATTTTTTTTAATTTTAAGTAATCTCTACACCCAATGTGGGGCTCACATAACCCTGAGATTAGGAGTCACTCACTATACCAACTAAGCCAGTCAGGCACCCCAAGCCTTTCAGTCCATGAACATGGGATATCTTTTCTTTTGTTTTTCTTCCTTTCATTCTTTCTTTCTTTCTTTCATCTTCCTTCCTTCTTTTCTTCCTTTCTTTCCTTCTTTCTTTCTTTTTTAATTTTAGAGAGAGAGAAAGCTTGAGTGGGGGAGAGGGGCAGAGGGAGAGAGAGAGAAAATCCTAAGCAGGCTCCATGCTCAGCACAGAGCCTGATGCAGAAATTGATCCCATGACCCTGGGATCATGACCTGCACCAAAATCAAGAGTCAGACGCTCAACCAACTGAGCCACCCAAATGCCCCTACGGTGTTTTTTCATTTCTTCCTATCTTTTACATTTCTTTCAGTAGTATTTTGTAGTTTTCAGAGTGTCAGACCTAACATTTGCTCTATTAAATTTATTTCTGAGTCTTTTATTCCTTTTGATGCTATTGTAAATGGAATTATTTTCTTAATTTCATTTTGGATCGTTCATTGCTAGTATATGGAAACTAAGTGGATTTTGAGGTATTGATTTTGTATTCTGCAAACTTGCTGAATTATTTACCAGCTCAAATAGCTTTTTAGTAGATTCTTCAGGATTTCCTTTCTCTTTTTTTAATATAAGCATTTAAAAAATATTTATTTTTGAGAGAAAGAGAAAGAGACAGCACATGCATGAGTGGGAGAGGGGCAGAGAGAAAGGGAGACAGAGAGCACCCCAAGCAGGCTGTGCACTGATAGTCCAATGTGGGGCTTGAACCACGAACCATGAGATCATGACATGAGCTGAAGTCGGACACTCAACTGACCAAGCCACCCAGGTGCCCCAGGATTTTCTCTGTATGAGATCTTGTCTTCTGCAGACAGAGGGAGTTGTTCGCTGTCTTCCTTCCACATCTCTCCTTGCCTGGTGACCCGGCTGGAGCCTCCAGCACAAGGTTGAAAGGAAGTTGTGGTGGCAGCAATCCTGTTTTGTTCGTGATCTTAGCGGGAAAACCTTCAGTCTTTCACCAGAAAGCATGATGTCCGCCATGGGTTTCTCACAGAAATCTTTTATCAGGTTGAGGACGTTCCCCTCTATTCCTTGTTTGTTGAGTGGTTTTATCATAAGAGGTTTTAGGATACAGTAAGATGAGGATGTTCCAGCAATGGCCAGAGGACCACTTCCTGTCAGGTTGATCTGCTAGAACCCATGCTACTTTCCCTGATCCTCTGCACCCTCCCCCAGGAAGGGAGCTCTCTGGGTCCCCAGATTCCCACTCAAGTCTCAGGATGGGAGGCTCTGTCTCCAGGAAGGTACGGCCTATGGAAACTGAAAACATCGGGGCTCTGAGGCTCTCTGGGCCAGGATGGGGTCCTCCTCCTCCTGCCGTGTGATTGGACACAGGCTGAAAGCCTGTTCTCTCGTTCCCCTGGTCCCCAGGAGAGGCCCCATTCTTCTGGGGCGACTCATGCTCCCCACCCACTCAGCTGTCACACCTGGGCTCCCGGGCCCTAATGAAGATAATGAGACCAAGGAGGTATTTATGGCGCGTCTTCCCGGAGGAGCCTCACAGATTCCCAGCCGTGACCTCAGTGCTCACGGGAACGGCCTCCAATGCACCAGGCGGGTACGGACTCGCAGAAGGAGGGAGCTGAGGCCCGGGAGGGAGAGGGTTCACTGGAAGATGCTGCCCTGAGGGCCAGTGTGTTTCTGGAAATAGAAGCCTCCCTCCTCCCCCTTCATGAAACCCAGAGAAATTGGGGCAGTTAGAATGCAGGAGCTCAGTTGGGCCTGTCCACTCCTGGTGTGGATCTGGGTACATATGGGTGCCTTGGCCACATGCCCGCCCCCACCTTCAGACACATCACGGAGCCTCTCAGGGTGAGGCCACTGAGGCACATCAGCACCTGCCTTGCCAGGCATCATCGAGGAAACTGAGGCCAAGGCTTTGCCCTCATCCTCAGGGAGTCCAGAGTGGGATAAGGGTGGGTGGGTTGTGCACTGGGTCAGTGGGAACTCATGAACTGAAGCCCTAAGGGGCCTTGATCTGGGACTTAGAGGAGGGCAGGCATTTCTGTGCCCCTGAACTCCTGGTCCCCACACAGCAGGCCTTGGATGGGAGAAGCAGCCTTTGGCCAGTGTTACTGGTCCTCTGCCCATGCCAATGGCCTTGTTCAGGGTTTGGGGACAGGTGCAGACATTCCCCCTTTGTTTCCAGGGCCACCATCCACGCAGCTCTGGGTGGCTTTGCAATGGGGGGCTGGTATCCTTTGGGAACCCCCTGTCTCACCGGCCTGTCTCTGGGGCTCTGAGCCGCGGGCAGACCCCGGCCCTCACCCCCTGCACAGATCGACAGCTCAGGTCCCCAGGTGCCTGCTGGCTGGGCCGGCTCTGGGGCAGCGAGGCCTTTCCCTCCTGGGGACCCTGACCGGGCCCATCGTCACTCCACACCTACGCTGAGCCGGCGGCCGCCTCCGGCTGCCTTCCTGCTGCCTGGACCCTGGGAGAATGATTTGGATCTGCTGAGCCCCCGCCGTGCTCCACGTGGGTTATCACAATTAACACCCATTCCATAGTTTTCTGAGGTGGATGCTTTCATTAAAGCTGTGTCACAGATGGGAGAGTGAGATTTGGGAGGGCACGTCCTTGCCCAAGGACTTGGTAAATGACAGAGCGGGAAACGGCTCCCTCAGCACTGGTTTGCCACGTTCCAGGGCCCCGCCAGCACCCTCCCTCCCCTCCGCGTTCCTGGCCCAGCTGTGGGGGTGGGGGGCGGCTGGCATGGCTGCTTTTGTGGCTCCATCCTACCATCCTTCCCCTTACTCCTCAGGTCATAGGGCGGGGGCTCAGCTCTGGCCATGGGAAGTGGGGGCTCAGTGGGAGGGAAACCCTACCTGCCAAGGAGCTGGTGCTCTGGGCGCAAATCAAAGCCAGCCCCTGGAGTGGGGTCCTTGGGAAGGGACCGCACCTGGCATTAGGCACCTGCCTCAGGGAGCAGAGGCCCAGGGCACAGCAGGGCAAGCGAGCCAGGAGCCCTGGGCAGAGGTGGTGGGGCGGTGGGGGGGTGGGGTGGGTGTCTGCTGCGGAGCCGTCGTGGGCCCTTACAGGCTGGGTGACCTTGGACAAGCCGTTCCCTCTCAGGAACGAAGTACCAACTTCCCTTGAGTTCACTCAGCCAAGGTCCCCTGACTCAACTTCCTGGGACGTCCCCGGGTCCTACGACATGAGCCTACATCTTGGCTGCAGGTGTGTGCATGTGAGTGAACCCGTGTGATGTGTGTGAGCGAGCGAACGAGCGAGAGAGTATGTGGGTGTGTAGCTTGGGAGTGAGCTTGGAGTAAAGACAGCTGTCCCCAGAAGTCTTCAAACAAATCACTGTGCCCTTCCTGTAATTGCTAAGGGTGACAGAGCTGGTCCCCAGGCAGCACGAGGGAAGGACCAGCATGTTGTGTCCCCCACATGAGGGGGCGCGTCAGAGAGGAGGGCTGGCGGGGCCCACGAAGCTGCTCTCTGGCTCTAACTCTTCACCCCCCACCCCTGGGGCATCTTCCCCAAAGTCCCTCCTGTCCAGCCATCAGGGCCAGCGCCTCAGGAGGAGCTGGGAAACCGGCCCCCATACCCTGTGCCTCCTCTGCTCTCAGCCGCAGCCATAGATTGTCCTAGCTCCAAATACAGGGTCTCTGGGGGTGACTTGCTGTGCTTTAGCTTGAAGTCTGATGACCCGCAGGCCCCCAGATGACACCCCTCCCCCCCCTCCCCCCGGGTCCTGGGCAGCTCTGCCTCCAAACCCTCTGAATTTCTGAGGTCCCGGCTGGTTTGGAGTGATCCTTCCTGCCCCTGGGGAGATGGCTTCGGAAGCCCGGATCCTGGTCTGTCCCTATTCCAGACCTCCCAGGAGTTTCTCCACCTGTCCATGGAGGCTCCTTCCCCACCGCAAACTCACGGGTCTGCAAACAGTCTTCATCTTCTCTGCTCAGCCCCGAACAGCCCGCTGCCCTCACTGTCAGCCGCTCCTGTCCTGGGCCAGCCCCATGGGGCCGAGTCCCAGCACTTCTGAAAGAAGGGCCACAGCTCTGGTGGAGGGCGGGGGGCCGGATCAATCCCCTGTGGCCCCCCCATGACCCTCTCGAAGCCTTTGTTTCCCCTCTGGGAATGAGCCAGTCTGTCTGTGTCAGGGCTGGGGGGAGAGGTGTAGCTTGTAAAGAGAAGGTGAGCGGCGCCGTGCCAAGGAGCTGGGTGCTCACGCAGCGCGGTTCCCGCCCTTCCCTGCTCTCCGTTCTGGGCTGTCAGCGCCCAGCGGTCCCGGCCTTTGCGAGGCCCCCGCAACCCTGGGGACGGGCCTCCGGGGGGGCCACGCACCCTCACCTGTGCCAAAACACACCCCTGCTCAGAGCCTTCAAGGGTGGACTTGTCATCTATACCAGTCTAGTGGCACCCCCAGTCAGACCCTGACTTCCTTCCACCCACCCCAGAACTGCCCCAAGACACGCCCCCCCCAGGGGAAGATGGCCCTTGTCCTTCCCCTTCTCTGCTGTGATGCACAGAGTCCCTGTCTGGCTACTTCCTCCTATCCCCTCCCGGAGATCCCTCCAGGCTCCTGACTTCTCTTTCTAGTAGAGGGGACGAGAAAGACGGAAGGGACTTGAAGCCCAGAAGGAGATACGGCATCAACAGGGCCCCTCCCGCCTGCTCCCAGCTCCGGGTCAAGGCGAGTAAGCTCCAGGAAACATGAGCTCAGCCGCCCCAGTGCAGGGAGGGGCGGGGACTGTGGTGGACACGACCCATGACCTCACCTCTTCTGGCTCCAGGCAGCAGCCCTGCCCACCTCTGGAGAATTCCATGACTCAGGTAAGAGGGGTGGGGCCTTGCCAAAGTCTGAGAGCCAAGGTCACACCACCCTACCCCCCTCCTATCCCTGTGTGTCTACAGTTGGTACATAACAGGACCAGAGGGCATTGCTTTCCCCCCCTGGCCCCGGGAGCATCCTCTTCTGCTGAGTCCGGGAGACAAAAAGGGGAACCCACCATGGGGCCAGAGGGGCATTTTGGCGGTTTGGGGGACTGCAGAGTCCCCAGACAAGCTCCTACCTGACTCAACCTGCACGAGGGGAAGTCTAGGGAGCAGCTCAGGAAGGCAGGGAGTGGGGAGCAAGGCCTGGGCCTCTAGGGCTTCCCTAGTTGTGAGACTCTGCTCAGGGCAGTCAAGGAAGTTTGCACTTGTGCACTGCTTAACTCCAGGGGGCGCCCCACACATAGACGTTGATGTGATGGTAGGTAAGTGCAAGGTGATGGCTCCTCTCTCTTACACACACACACACACACACACACACACACACACACACAGAGTTCATCCACAGGGCATCTAGAGAGCGACTTCACATCAATGTCTTTAGTGCTCTCTGCCCTGTTTAAAGATGGCCGCACGTAGGAAAGGTGTGGCTGCGGCACGGGTGCCATTAGAAGAGTAGTTTAGAATGGAGGCCCCGAATTCCCATCTGAAACTGCTTTTCTTGGCCTGCTCCAAGATCCCAGAGTCAAAATGACCACCCCCACTGTGACTGGGACCGACCGAGACCAGTCTCTCGGCCCTCCTCTGGCCCAGAAGCTGCTGTCCATTCCCAGGACTTGTCTCTTGCTTTTGTGCTGCCAGGGCCCTTCCTCATGGGGCCTCACTCAGACTTGGAGGCACAGATAGAATGTGACCTTGCATGTGGTGGCTTCCCCGGGCCTTGAAAGGTCTCATGCCAGCCACCCCCACCTCACCTGCGACTACAGTCTTGCCGTTCCCCAAGCTCCTGCCCCTCCTGCCCCCTGTTACTCTCTCTCCCCTCACCTGCAGCAGCTCTGACTCTGTGTGGACGGCTGCTGTCGGCCATTCGGCAGCAGGGGTGGAAATGTCCTCGAGCATGTCCCTGGGGTCCGTCCCCCCACCCCCCCCCGCCACAGAGCACCCATTGGATGGGCAGACAGTCCCCAGTCACCAAATTAATGAGGAATATACACAAGGGGTGGGACACAGTGTCAAAGAAATAAGGCAGATGAGGAGCTAGCAGGAGGGTCGTGTTGGGGGGACCTCTTCTGGCAGGGACCGTGGGCCCCTTAGAGGCTGAGAGCCGGGGAGGAGGTAGCCGTCAGAGGATCAGGGGAGACAACAGCCCTGGCGGGGGACTTGATGTGGGGAGTGACCCCGGCAGCCTGGAGAGGCAGCCAGGAGACCATCACGGCTGGCGCTCTGAAGGTGGTTCCAGGGATGGGAGGACTCTGTCCTGGTGTGAGTGTGTCCATGTGCATGTTGGTGCAAGCAGTGTGCACGCGTGTGGGATCAGGGGCATTGCCTGGCCCAACAGAGGAGGGAGGCAAGGAGTTGGGAGCTAAAAAGGGATCGGCCGGGGGCGTCTGGGTGGCTCTGGCGGGTGAGCGTCCGGCTTCGGCTCAGGTCATGATCTCAGGGTTCGTGGGTTCAAGCCCCGCATCAGGCTCTGTGCTGACAGCTAGCTTGGAGCCTGGAGCCTGTCGTCGGATTCTGTGTCTCTCTCTCTCTGACCCTCCCCTGCTTGTGCTCTCTCTCTCTCTCTCTCAAAAATAAACAAAACATTAAAAAAAAAGAAGTTTCAATAATTTCTAAAAAAAAAAAGGGGGGAAGGGTTGAAGTGGGACCACGCTGGGAGCAGACTCACGGATGGCGTCTGGTGCTCCGGGCTGAGTTGTGTCTCTCCAAAGTCGGATGTGAAGGCCCCAACCCCCAGTGCCTCAGAATGGGACTGCATTGACCCTTGAACAAGGTAGGGGGGGGTAGGGACACTGACCCCCATGCAGCTGAAAATCTGCCTGTAACTTTGGACTCCTACATGACTTAACTACTTTATGGCCTCCTGTTGACTAGAAGCCTTCCTGGGAACATAAACAGTTGACTCATACATAGTTTATATGTTTTATATATATTTTTTCTTTTTTTAAAATTCAAATGTCTATTTTGAGAGAGTGAGAGTGTGCGCTTATGAGCGGGGGAGGGTCAGACAGAGGGGGAAGAGAGAGAATCCCAAGCAGATTCCATGCTGTCAGTGTAGAGCCTGACACGGGACTGAACCCAGGGACCGTGAGGTCACGACTGAGCAGAAATCCAGAGTCGGACGCTTAACCGACTGAGCCGCCCAGGTGCCCCTGTGTGTTATATGTATTGTGCACTGTAGTCTAACAAGGAAACAAGCTGGAGGAAAGAAAATGTTAGGAAAATCATAAGGAAGAGAAAATACACTTACGGTCCCACACTGCAAAAATCCGTGTGTGAGAAGGCCTGGGAGGTTCAAACCCACATTAACAACAAGGGTTCACTGTATTTGGAGAGAGGGTCTTTGAGGAGGTAATGGGGGTAGAATTAGGGTGGCTCCTAAGCCAATATGATTGGTGTCTTTGAGCTCAGGCCATGGACAGGAGCACCAGGTGGGGGACGACCGTGTGAGGACAGCGGGACGGCCGCCATCTGCAAGCCAAGGAGAGAGGCCTCAGGAGAAACCCGTCCTGGGAACACCTTGATCTTGGGCTTCCAGCTTCCAGAACTGCGAGAAACGTAAACGTCTGTGGTTTAAACGCCCTCGTCTGTGGTATTTATTACAGACGCCCGAGCAGACCAATAACATATCTGTGTTCAGCGTGGAGACAGAAGAAGGGGCACAGACGTGTCGGGGGCTGAACGGCAGTGATTTCAGATCAGCCTGTACTGCCCTCCCCTCCCCCACCCCAGGCGGGGAGGCCTCAAGGGCTGCGGTGCCCTCTCTCAGGCTCCCCCCAATTCCTGAAGCTTCAGCTCTTTTGCAACACACAATGAACCTGGAAGTGAACCCGGGGACCCCTTGGAAAACACCTCCCACCCCACCCATCTCCCAGGATGCTGTAGCATCCAAGGGGCCCAGATACGTGTGCACTCGAACACATTCACGCACACCATACATGCCAATATGTCACCTATTAAAATTCCAGTTTTACAGACTTGTTCAAAAATTGCCCAAAGGACATGGAAAATAGCCCTGCTTTGAAGATGTGTGCAGTTTGGAATGGCTGCCTCAGCTGACATCTGGTATCCTGGTCTCTGGACTGAGCGGGGAGGCTGAGCCTGGGCTTCCCGCTCTCTGGCGGGGGCTAGGGGGGAGGAGGGGGCTGGTCTAAAGGCATTTGCACCCACCAGGACGCCCCTTGCTCTGCCAGCACCCATTCTGGCTGGGGGCCTTCCCTGGTGGGGTGTTGGGGAGTGCACACGGTACTGGGCCCAGGTTTGAGACGGCCTGGGGGGGAGCGGAGGGGCCTGGGGGAAAAATGTCCCTGCGTGGGCCTCTGCTTCCAGGCTGTCTTCCATCCCTGGGTGCTCAGGAGCACTGCTGGTTGGCCGGCTTTGGCAAAGAGAGAGCAGCCCCTCGGGCTTTGCCAGGCCCAGTCCCCTGACCTCCCTTGCCCATTAGCCCCTGCCAGCAGCCCCCTCCCCAGCGGCCCCCTCCTGAGGCCAGTTCTTCCCACTCTCTGTGGGGCAGCAGAGGGGCAGGGAGTGGACACAGGAGCAGAGTCAGAAATGAGAGTTCTGGTCATTCTCTGTGCCTCAGTCTCCTGTCTAACAGGCGTGACCTCCAGGTGCTCGGAGGAGGGGACCAAGGACCAGGGCAGTCCAGATGGCAGTTTGGACCCCCCAAAGCTGGGAAGAAGACGCCATTTGGCAGGTGCACTGCCCCCTGGAAGACCTGGGGTGGCAGGGCTGTGGCTGAGCCCTGGGAGCCCAGAGAGGACATGGCTGATCTGGTCTGGAATGGATTCCTGGAGGGGGCTGCATTGAAACGGGTCAGTTGGGCGAGGCCTCATCAGAGACAGCCGGGACCCATGCTCTGCCCTGGCCACGTGCACAACTCCTGCTCCCTCCACGCCCCTACCCCCCCCACGAGGTTGACAACCCTTGAGCAGGCCTACCGTGCTAGGCTCTGGGCGAGGTTTCTGGGGCCTAGGGGATGCCCCGCCCCCTCCCCCATGTCTTAATTCCAGGGAAGTTCCCTCTCTGCTGCTGTCATCCGTGCGAATTCAGGTCGGAGCCAACTCTGCTGGTGAGCTGCTGGAGGCGGCCGCCACCACTGAGCCGCCTGCCAGATTTTAAGCCCCCACCGCCCAGGGGGCTTCTTGCCTCTCATCTCCAATGTTCCTGCAGCCCTGCTCCCCACGGGTTTGTCATCCCCTCCCATTCCAGGCCGGGGACTGAGGCCCAGGGAGATCTGGAGACAGGCCCATGCTGCCGAGATGCACACTAGGCAGCTGGGCTGGCCGCTGTGAAGCCGATTCTCTCCAGGGTGCCGGGGGACCGCACTGACCCCTGCCTCAGACACAGCGGCCCTCGTGGGAGCTGCATGTGTGGGTGTCAGCCTCTGCCCGTGGAACCCACACGCCCCAGTCCCTGCCGGGCACCCCTGGTCCCGGGTGCATTGAATCACATCTGCTGCCCTGTACTCACTGGGGCCTTGAGATGCCAGCAGGCGGAGCACGGCCTGGGGGCTCTGCTGCTGCTGCCTGGAAGAGCTTCAGCATCCAGCGGAGTAGGGGCCCTGCCAGCGGCTCCAGGGGCCCCAGCAGGGACCGGTGTCATCTAACCATCTGGGGCTGGGATGCCTGGCCCAAACGACCTCTGAGTCTGGCCTCGACGGGGGACAGGACCTGGCAGGGAGACAAGGAGGGGAAGGATAGTTCAGGCAGAGAGTGGGGGCAGAGACAAGGTGATGCGTAAGGGGCGGCCATCTGAGGGGCATCTCCTTGCGAGACCCTGGCTCCCTGTGGAAACAAAGCCAAGGGCAGCCCAGGGCTCCTGCAGGACATCAGCCCTAAGCCCACCCATGGCCTGGGCGGGGGGGGGGGGCAGTGCCGAGGCCAGCAGGGTAAGGCTAGGAGCCTGTGAGGCTCTGGGGGCCAAGCTGGGAGCCTGGAGACCCTCCCAGGCTGCAGGCTCCTTGATGTTATTCCCTAGAAAGTTCTGGAGTTCCCCAGCCAGGCCGAGTGGGCCCCCTCTGGAGCCGGGCTGGGCTGGGCTGGGGAGGGGGTGCTCCGGCAAGGACAGATGTTTCTAGTTTGAGGACTGGGGTTGTCACAAACGTCGATCCCCACCAAGTCCTGTTTGCTATTAAGCGGACTCTGCAGATGGGGAAGCCGCCATTCGTTCACGCAGCCTGCGTGTCGGAGCCCTGAAGAGGGTGGGGCTGCGGATGCCGGGGTGCAGCCACCCGCACCCCTCCTGCTCTTCCACAGGTCCTTGTCCTGGGCACGGTCCCTGGACCCTGAGCAGCCTCACCCGCCTGTAGGGTTTGAGAGCTGGGACTCAGGAGCCCTGGCTGGGGTTCTCGGGAGGAACCTGGCTCTGGCCTCCCCCTCGGCCCTGATCATAGCTTACATGTCGGTTATCTGTCTGTCCTGCTTCCCACTTCCTACTTCCTAAAGGAGCCTGAGTTATATTCTGTATCCACTCTCCTCCATGCAGTTGGTCCAGCCTGGCTCTAGATCCTGATGAGTTTGCTCTGATGGTGGGTCCCTCTCCTTGCCAATGATGGGTTAGGGTTGGGTATAGGAAGCAGGCCTGGGCATGGAAATGGTAGAGGGCTTCTGGGAGAGGAGCCCCACTCCCAAGCTGTGCCCTGGATGAGATCACACCTTGATGCAACATCAGGAACTGGGCAGCTCCTTTGTGACTATGAGGGGAGCCAGCCAGAGGGTGCCAGAGCTGCAGACAGGCAGAGTTGGTGTCCTTAAGATGGGTTGGGTTGCTGCACTCGTTTTCTCTGGGACTTCCTATCGTATTGAAATAATACTATTATTTATTAGTGTGTACCATCTTTTAGAAACGGTGCTAAATGCTGGCATCATTCAACAAATATTTCTTGAGGTCAGGTACTGGTTTAGGTGTGGGATTCAGACACGCAGAAATCACACCCAAATCCCTGTCTTTAGAGAATTTACATTCTCTATGCTTTATATTTACATTATATTTTCCAAGTATTATTTCACTTATGACGCAAACAATAGCATGCAGTAAAGTGACAGAGGCCACAGTCTGGCTCATGCAGCGCACTCCAGCCCACGTGGAAAGCTGAAGGCTTTGCTGTCTCACTTCCCCGCGGCTGGGGTTCTGCGTGCAGCTGGCTTTCCCCAGGCAGAGCCAATCAATCGGCTGATGGGTGGAACTGAGCACGGAGGGGGGTGGCAGGTGCCTGGGTATTAGGGCAAGGTGGTGGCCACTTGCTCCCTCTGGGGCAGCCATGGGCCAAGTTAGTGACTGGTCTCTAGCTGTGTGGAAATGTGCTGAGTGCTACGTGGACAGAGGCGAAGCTGCCTTCGTCCTGGTGGAGAAGTTGGGGATTTCTCCTGGTTGGATGGTATCGAAGCTTAGTTCCCTGGTCTGCCTCAGAATGTAGTAGCTACCTGATACCCAGAAACAAGTCCTTTTCTTCCTAAGTTAGCTCACGTAGATTATATATATGGTTGCTGCAAATACCATGATGTAAAACATGCCACTGACTTAGAGAAGGTGGCTGGGCGGTGACTGAGATACCGGACGGAGTCCCTCGTTGGAACGCAGCGGGAAAATGCTAGTCCAACTCGGCTCCTCCTGTGCCTCGCAAGGAAGCCCGCGATTGGATGCCAGGCCGAGTGCAGGAGCAGGGTGGGGCTTTGGGCTTGTCTTCTTTGAGGAGGGTGGATGGCGCTCTTGGTGTGGGGAAAAGGACTGTGGGTCGGATGGGTAAAGGGAGGGATTACCTATATTGCAGCTGCAGTAGCAACGTTGAGCTTTCCAATCCAAGAATCTAATACCTTCTACTTATTTTGATTTTTAATTTCACTCCCCGCCCCTCCCCCTTTTTTAGATTGGTCTCTGAGTACCTCTTGGGCTTTTGTTTTTTAATTTTTGTTTTCTTTCTAATAGATTTTCAAAATGTTATTGTAGATGGCGCATTAACCATTTGTTGTTGGCATACAGAAATGCAAGCCATTTTTGTTGAACGATCTGGTATCCAGAAACCTTGCTAAGTCTACTAGTTCATTGGTGGCTTCTTTTAGATTATCTATGTACTTAATCACGTCTTCTGCAAACAATGACAATTTTCTTCCCACCCCACTGCATCTTTTTTTAAGTATTTTTTTTTAAACATTTACTCATTTTTGAGAGACAGAGAGACAGAGTGTAAGCGGGGGTGGGGCAGAGAGAGAGGGAGACACAGGATCCAGGGTCTGAGTGGTCAGCACAGAGCCCCTGCAGGGCTTGAACTCACAAGCCATGAAATCATGACTTGAGCTGGAGTCAGACACTTAACCAGCTGCCCGCCCCCCTACTCCTTTAAAAACATTGTTGCACTGGGCTAAGACCTTAGGTACTATTTTCCTCCAACATACAATGAAGTTGAAAGAATTTTACAGCAGACACCCGCACACCGTAAATATACCATTTACATCTTACCATTCTACATCTACCATTTAGATTTTACCAACTTTATCTTATTCATTCTACCATCCAACAATCCATCCCTTTTCTGCTTTTTTGTTTCTTTTGTCTTGTTTTGTCTTGTGATGCATTTTAAAGTAGTTTCAGGGGCGCCTGGGTGGCTCAGTCGGTTGAGCGACTGACTTCGGCTCAGGTTATGATCTTGCGGTTCGCGGGTTCAGCCCCACGTCAGGCTCTGTGCTGACAGCTCAGAGCCTGGAGCCTGCTTTGGATTCTGTTTCTCCTTCTCTCTGTCTCTACCCCTTTCATTCTCTGTCTCCCAATAATAAATAAATGTAAAAAAAAAAAAAACTTAAAAAAAGTAGTTGCAGGCATCAGTACTCCCTCTAAATACTGTGCCATGCGAATTATCACCTGGCACCATTTGAATAGAAGATGTGTTCAGGGACATCTTTTTCTTGCTCCCAATCTTAGGAGGAAAGTTTTTGATATTTTAAGTAGGATGTGTTCACTCTAGTTTTTTGTGGATATCTTCATCAGACTGATGCTTCCTTATCTTTCTAGATTGCTAAACATTTACATCACCCAATGATTGTGAATTTCATCAAAAGTTTTGACCACATCTGTTATCACTGACTTCTCCCCCTTCATTCTATTAATGCAAATGGCTCTGATTTTTTAATGATAATCCAATTTAGTCATGATGTATTTTTACACATCGCTTTTTATTGCTTGCTGGTTTCTGTTTGCTAACATTTTGCTTAGACCATTTGCATCTACAATGAGAGAAACTGGAAATTTTCATTTTCTATACTGTTCTTGTCAGCTTTTTGATATATAAGGATATACTGGTATATAAATATAATACAAATTTGGAAGGCTTTCTATTATCTAGAAGAGTCTGTGTAAGATTCACATTATTTTTCTCTAGATGTTGGTTGAATTCATGGGCAACACTATCTGGGAGTAGAGATTGTCTTGTGAGATTTTAAATTATGGATTCAATTTAGGCAATAAATGTAGGATGATTCCAATTTTCAAGATTTCCTCATGTCAGTTTTGAAAAGTCACCTTTAAAAAAAGAAATTTGTTCATTTTACCTAAAGTTTAAAAATGTCTTTATTGAGGCACAATTGACATTATGAAAACACATAGGTAAAGTGTAAAAATTGATTAGTGTTGACATATGTATATACTCCTGAAACATCACTACAATCAAGACTGTTCCATCTATGGGGCGCCTGGATGGTTCAGATGGTGGATCATGAGACTCTTAATCTTGGGGTTGTGGGTTCAAGTCCCACATTAGCTGTAGAGATTACTTTATTTATTTATTTATTTATTTATTTATTTATTTATGGGGGAGAGCGCAACTGGGAGAGGCAGAGAGGGGGGTACAGAGGATCTGAAGCAGGCTCTACACTGACAGGCTGACGGCAGGGGGCCTGATGTGGGGCTCGAACTCACCAACTGTGAGATCACGACCTGAGCTGAAGTTGGGCACTCAACCGACTGAGCCACCCAGGTGCCCTGAGATTCAAGATTACTTTTAAAAAAATGATTGTTCCATCTAAATTTAAAAATTATTAGTATTCATAAGGTCCTCTTAAATATTTGTAATGTCTGTCTAATTTGAAGTAATTTGTCCATCTCCACTTCCGATACTATTCCTCTGTCCCCCCTCCCCTCCTCCCAGCCCTTTCTCCTTCCTTCTTGACCAGTCTTGTTACAGAGTTATCAAACTGCTAGTCCTTTCAGAAAGCCAATTTTTAATTTTCTTGATTTCCTTTATTCCCTTTATCTTTGTGTTCTACATTTTGGCTTTTGTTTTTGGGTTTCACTTTTCTTTTTTTAATCTTGAGGTCATTGGTTTGCAGCCTTCTTTTCTAAAAGATGCATTTAAAGATATAAATTTATAAGCATAGTTTTAGTTGCAACTCGTTTTTTTTGTTCATAGGTTTTTTTGTTTTAAGTATTTTTAATGTATATTTTTGAGATACTGAGCAGGGGAAGGGTAGAGAGAGGAGAACAGAAGATTCAAAGCGGGCTCTGTGCTGACAGCAGAGAGCCCAAAGCAGGCTTGAACTCACGAACCATGAGATCATGACCTGTGCCGAAGTCAACCCCTTAACTGACTGAAGCATCCAGGCATTCCTGTCCATAGGTTGTGATATATAGTAATTTTATTATTCAGTTCAAAATATTTTAGGGGCATCTCAGTCAGTTAGGCTTCCAATTCTGGATTTTGGTTCAGGTCATGATCTCACGGTTTGTGAGATGGAGCCCTGAGTTGGGCTCAGAGCCTGCTTGGGATTCTCTGTCTCTCTCTCTGCCCCTCTCCCACTAATGCATGTGCACACTCTCTTTCTCTCTCTCTCTCTAAGAAAAAATTAAAAAAACACAAAATATTTCAAATTTCCTTTATGATTTCTTCCTTGGCAGATGGGTTATTTTAGAAATCTGTTCAACTTACGAATATATGAGGATCATCAAATTATTATATTTTTTTGTAATTGATGTCAAGCTTAATTGCATTGTGGTCGGAGAACATATTTCATTTGAATTAGTTCTTTTGAAGTTTGTTGAGACTTGTTTTATAGTTCGGCATACAGGCTAATTTTGGCCTATGTGCCATTGTGTTTGAAAAGTATGCTGTTGAGTGGAATGTTCTACATGTATCCATTTGGCAAGTTTGCTAACTGCATTGCTTAAATTTTGTATAACTTGATTTTTATATGCTTGTTTCTATCAATTACTGAAATAGGTGTGTTAAGATCTTATTATCATTGCATGTTTGCATAAATTTCTTAGTTCTATCAACTTTTATGTATTTTGAGATTATATCATTAAGTGCATCAGAATTTAGAACATCAAAATTTAGAATTAACTTCAAAAAGAATTTTAATGTTTATTTTTGAGAGAGAGAGAGAGAGAGAGGAGGACAGAGAATCCAAAGCAGGCTCCGAGCTGTCAGCACAGAGTCTCATATGGGACTCAAACCCACAAACTGTGAGATCATGACCTGAGCTGAAGTTGGATGCTCAACCAACTGAGCCACCCAGGCGCCCTGAATTGTTACCTCTTTTTGATAATTGAAGTGACTTTTTTATTTCTAAGAATTCTTTTATTTCCCTTAAAGTTTACTTTAATATTAATATATCCATGCCAGTTTCTTATGGTTACTGTTTGCTATTTATTTCTAAGAATGCTTTTTTTTGCCTTAAAGTTTACTTTAATATTAATAAATCTACACCAGTTTCCTATGGTTTCTGTTTGCTAGGTCTCTATTCTTTTCTTTCAAAATTTCTAAATTTATGTTTTAAAAAGTGTCTCTATAAAACAGCATATGATTTTTATTGTTTACATTTATTTTAAAATTTGTTTTAATTTTAAGTAAACTCCATGTCACACATGGGGTTTGAACTCAAGATCCTGAGATCAAGAGTTGCATGTTTTACTAACTGAGCCAGCCAGGCGCCACTATGATTGTTATTTTTAAAGCTGGCCTGACAGTCTTTGTTAGCAATGGAGCATTAGCCCATTTACATTTAATGTAATAATGGATTTATCACATATATCTTGCAACTCGCTTTCTATTTGTTCCACTGGTTCTGTTTTTCTTCCTTATCCCCTTTTGTAGCTCTTCAATCTGCCACTAAATTGGTTATTCCATCCTCCCAATTAGTTTCAAAGTCACACACTCTTTTACTAATACTTTTTACAACATGCATTCTTGACTTACCAAAGTGTAATATTAAATAGTATTTTTCTTAACCCTCTTCTTGGATGATGCAGGGGGCTTAGAACACCTAAACTCTAAGCCCTCTCCACTTACATACCTTTGCTTTCATGCATTGTAATTTGATATAGATTTGAAACTCCACAATTACTGTTTTACATCACTGGTATTTATATTGACCTGTACTTTTCTCATTTTAATCGCTCTTCAATCCTTCCTGAAACTGTCCTTACAATTGGGATTATTTCCTTTTCTGCCTTTAGAACACTCTTACTTTTCCTTTAGGATATGTGTGTTGATGAATTCTTCCAGTTGTTTGTCTAAAATGTCTTTCCCTCTTCATTCTTGTAGGGTATTTTGCCAACTAGAAGATTCTAGGTTGGCGGTCACTCTCAGCACCTTAAAGGCATGATTTCACGGTCCTCTGCTTTTCTGCTGAGAGGTAATCCCACCACTACCACCACTGGTGGCTTGAGCATTTCCTTTTCTCTGGTTTTCAGCAGTTTTACTATGATGTGTCTAGGTGTGGATTGTCCGTTTTATTTATGTCGCAGGACTGAGGTGATTTAGAAGCTGGGCCACGGTATCTGTGAAGGATAGTTTACTGATTGGAATGGAGGATAGGTAAATCTAGACCGGCCGTCCAGCTAAGAACTTGGAAATCTGGTCAAAATTTTAAAATTTTGCTTAAAGGCAAGTGAGAGCCAACAGGACGGTGAGGTATTGCCTGGTCAGTCATACAGGACTACTTTTCCTCTGGGGGGAAAGGGGACCTTTGCTAATTCCAGAGGCTGTTGTCTGACCAGCCGGCACTTTCAATACCCTTGTAGGGGCACCTGCATGGCTCAGTTAAGCATCTGACCCCTGATCTCGGCTCAGGTCATGATCTCACGGTACGTGGGTTCAGTCCCACCTCGGGCTCCGCACTGACAGCATAGAGTCTGCTTGGGATTCCCTCCCTCTCCCTCTCTCTCTGCTCACGTTGGGCTCTGTGCTGACAGCTTGGAGCCTGGAACCTGCTTTGGATTCCCTCTCCCTCTCTCTCTAACCTTCCCCTGCTTGAGCCCTGTCTCTCAAATATAAATATTTAAAAATTTTAAAAATATAAAAAAAAATAGGCCTATAAAGTCAGAGAGTAGTGGTTACCTTTTATCACCTGACCAAGGGGAGGGGTTGGGGTAGGTCCTGATGAATCCCCCTTGCTTTGTGTGGGAGCACCCAAATGGATATCCCCTAATGTGATTACATTTTATGCTTTACTCCAATTCTTAAAAAAGAAAAATGTATTGTTTATTGTGAACTGTGTGCTATAATCCATTCCTCAGCTTTTCATATTCATAGGAGGCTTGGATCTTCATCAGAAAATAGAAACCCTGATCTTAACTCCTGAAGGTAATGTAGGACACTGAAATAACCCGGAATTTGGCGTCAGAAAGCCCAAGGATCAGTCCCTAATATCAAGTGGCAGCTACTGAAATTGCAGGCATAGTGCCTGGGAGGGAATTAAGCCCAAAGGGTTGACCTTGCAAACCCAAACCTATAACGGATCAGCAGGAAGCACAGCTCTACCTTATGGCTCTGGAAAAGAGCACAGAGTGCCTCAGTTACGCGGAGAGATTTAATGCTTAAGGCAACACCCTGGCTCCCCAGAATGTAAAGGCCAGTCTGTTGCCTAAAGAGTATTAAGACATTCTAGGCCTGGAAGCCCCCGCCCCCCACCCAACCAAACTTTGCTCTCTTTGCCTTAGCAAGCTTGCGGAAGTTCGTGAGTGTTCTGACTGATGCTGGTCCTGGGTTCTTTCCTCCCTCCATCTTCCTCGTTTCCAGCTCCTGTGATTTCCTTCCAGAGCAGTGTCCTTTCTGTGCCTCACCTTGGGGACCTTCTTGGTCTTTCCTTCCTTGGTCTTTGTCCTCGAGCTCTTTCACACCCTGCTTCCTGTCTGCAGTTGCATGAGGACCCCCCTGGGGGGCCAACACTGTAAGGCTGTTGGTCACAGATCCGACGGCACCAGGCTGGACGGGTGACTGTGGGACTCAGTCACCATTTTGAAGTTATTCCGCCCATGGCCTTCAGCTCTTGAGAGGGAAGGTGATACTGCGAGGCGCCCATGCTTTCAGAAACCAGCATCGCGGCAGAACTCTTTATGACGCGGTCAGGGACAGTTCCGTCTTTGGGTACGATCAGAGGTTAACTCCCATCCAAGCACACGATGGTCCTGTACCGCCTCATTCTACACATTTTTACTTTGTGGAAAACAGATTTCTAAGCAAATGAATGCAAACGTACCTCAAGGTTATCAGTTAAATTTATTGTCGTGTAATAAATCTTTCACAAAAATCAGGAAGAGACGCCTGGCGGGTCTCCAGAGCTGGGGCAGGGATGCAGCAGGAGCACGGGCTCATGTTCGGCGTGAGGCCGTAGCCACCGCTGTGCTTCTAGGTGATTGAGCACTTCCGCCGTGTGGTGAATTCAAAGCGGGTGCGGGAGAGGAGCCGCTGAGAACGGGGCTTGGCAGGCCCCTCGGTGAGCCGGGGGCCTAGGGAGGGGGACTGCAGGATCCCCTCGATCAAGGGCTCCTTGACTTTTGGGGGACCCTATCTCCTCCTGCCACAACAGCAGACAGTCCTGCAGCCTGGTGACAGCCCCGCGGCACTGCCAGCCCTCGGCCTCCAGGGACAGGGCCTCGGTCCTACTAGAGGTTCAGTTGCTCCACGTGACCCTTTCAGAATTTTGTGTTTTATTTCAAAGGAAAGGAAGCAAATCAGAATGCTTTGGGAACAAATTCGAGCTGTGTATCATTTCCCCCGTGTTGGGGGAAAAAGTTGCTCCCTGAAATGACAATTGTTGAGAATGTGAGGATCGATCCTTCCACCTCCAAACCGCCCCTCCCCCTGGGCTGGACTAGGCAGGAGCTGATAACGTGCCTCATCTGCTGGGGGAGGCCCTGTCCATGGGACGGTGCGACAGGGGACAGTCCCCCGCCATTTGTGGAGACAGTTAAGAGGCCTGAACAGAGCATGGCCCGAGGGGACAGTGGGCAAACCGAACCGCCTCCTGGGTCCAGCCACCAGGGAGGCCCTTTGCCAGTCAATCAGCCTCAGGGAGCTTCGGCTCCAGGACCGCCCTGACGATGACGAAAAGGGTCTCAAAGGCCCCCTGAAAGGACAGAGCAGCCCAGGCTTTTCGCGGGTAGAAGCCACACAGATGTGCACTGAGGGGCGGGTGTGGGTCTGACCTTTCCAGAGCTTCGCGGGGCTGGAGATGCTCTTCTCAGACCCTCTCTCACATTGTGTTTGGCCCAAATGACTCTGGCCTCCAGGCCGGGGACAGAGGGACAGGAGAGAAGCTGTTCCTCATGCGGACTGGGCGGCAGCACTTTGAAGCTAGGTGTTCGGTCTCCTCTGGGACTGTGTACTTCTTATGCAGAAAAGCAGATCTTCTCCGTGTCTCTGAGAATGGAAACGAGACCCCTCAGCCAGACGGTGAGGGGGCGGCCACGGGCTCAGACCGGCCTCCCGGGGACCTGCCCTCTGCCCTCAGTGCCCACGGCTAGAAGCTTCTCTCAGCTCAGGGGCCCAAAGGGTTTAAACAAAGTCAGAAATGAAGAGAAAAACATGTTTTTCATCTCATGTAGAAAACTGTATTAATCAAATTGGTCTCCTTTTCTCCTGTTAGTCTGGTTGAAGAAAAAAGATTGCTTTCAAAATGAAACTTCTCTTTCCCCAATGATTAATACGGAGTAGATGAACTTGATTTGTGCTAGACTCCAATTTAATTCAGCTACAGCTCAGAGGCCAAATCCGCAGAAAAGCTAATCTGAGCTTCATGAGAAGGAGCCGTTTCTTTCTTTGAGAAAGATGCAAGGGGTCTGACCTAAAAACTTCTATCTAACTGCCCGGCCACGGTGTTTGTCAAATCATGGGCCTTCTGGAGGGCCACCCCTCACACACAGACTTCGTTAATTCCTGTCTTGTCATCTTTTCAGGTATTTCTTAATGTTGCAAGAAACACACACACACACACACACACACACACACCCCCAAAACAAAAATCGTGAACATGCAAAAAACTCCCCAAAAAACAAAAAGCCCATAGTATGTACTGGTGAAGTGTTAAATGCCTAAGGCATCAGGTTCCTGGAAAAGCTCTAGATTTTTGGTTTAGAAAGAAAATTGCGTGTGGAAAAGCAGGTTTTTTACATTTATTATCGTCGGGTACCCCCTCCCCATTTTTTTGCACTACAATCTAAGCTGAGTGATCTATTGCCAACTGGGCACCGATTCTCCAAACCCAAGTGTGTAAGGGAAACACTGCCCGTGTGATTCTCTTTGATGGAAGACGCGCCAGGCAATCGGTGTGCTTCCGTTCCCCAGGAGGAAAACGGCTGGAAGGGCTGCTTGGCTGGAAGCGGGAGGCTGGGAGGCGGTGGGCCTGCCCTCAGTCGGAGTCCATCGTGAAGAGCTGGATGGCCCGCGGGTTCCAGTAGAGGCCTACTGCTGAGTTGTAGACCAGAGACCAGACGTAGGGGATAAAAAACTCCTCAGGCTGCTCCTCTTCCACGTATTTGAATTTCAGTTCTGGAAACTTCTGCAACAGAAACGAGACGAGTTTATAATGGTGCAGTTCCATGCAGAAGCAGCCTTGGTGTCCCGGCGGTGGTGTGGCGTGAGGGGAACCCGCCTCCCTGACGGGTCACGGACCCCGGGAGCTCTGGGGGCTTTACGCGCCGGTTTCCAGATGACTCCTAGGAAAACTACCTGCAGGAAAGACACGTCACTAATGTCGGTCTGCCGAGCGGCGCAGGGACCCAAGCAGGGGCAGACGTGGGAGGACAAATGTCAGACTGGGCTGACGGAGGGCTCACGGGGAGACTATCTACCGCACAGGCTGAGGGCCGGCTCTTCCTGAGAGACTCTGCTGTCAGGGCCGAGCGGCCTTGGAGATGAGCCCTGACCCTCGGGGACAAGCAGGTGTCCACGGTGGAAGGCCGGGCCGGTGCTGGGGCGCCAGCTGCTCCGCGCAGCTTCGCCTTGGCCTCCTCCTGGGGGCCGTGGGGAGGGCTGCGGCCTCGCCGAGGGAGGCTGGGGGACTCCTGGCCGAGGCTCCAGGACCCCTCCGGTCTGGCTCTGTGAAGGCAGCCAGGCGACCGGGCTGCGCCCTGCAGTCCGGGTGGCGAGCGAGCGCTCGGCCTGCAGCGCCTCCAGGACGCGGGCTTTAGATTTTCTACCCGTCCTGGTGCCGGGGCCGAGGCGGCGGCCCTCGTTCAGCGGCCTGGGCAGCGGCTGGTCTCCAGGCCCCGGGTGGCCCAGGCAGGGGCGGTCACAGTTGGGACAGAGAGGGGGGGGTGGCGGGTTCCCGGGCGGAGGGAAGGGGCGTATCGGGAGGCAGAGGGGGCGCTGACAGAGAGAGGGGGAAGCCAACATGGATGGAGTGCGTGAGGGCAGGGAGATTTTGTTTTTTACATGTTTTTTTTTTTTGAAACACAGAGAGACAGAGAATGAGAGGGGGAGGGGCAGAGAGAGAGGGAGACCCAGAATCTGAAGCAGGCTCCAGGCTCTGAGCTGTCAGTACACAGCCTGATGCAGGGCTCGAACTCACAAACTGCAAGATCATGACCTGAGCTGAAGTCGGATGCTTAACCGACTGGGCCACCCAGGCAACCCCGGGCAGGGAGACTTTTACCCATCGTGCTTGCTGCTGCCTTCTCACAGACAGAGGCACTTAAATAATTTGATGAATGAATGACTCGGTGAAAGAATCAGCCATATATTGAGGACCAGCCACGTCCCAGGCAGCAGTGGACCCGGGCCCAGGGGTGCAGGGGTGGCGGCCACGGGCGGGCCTCCCCTCACAGAGGGCGCGCTGTCTGAGGGGGAGACAAACAGCAGCAGCAACAACAAAGTGATGAGGAGAGTAAGACAGGGAAGGACAAGAGGCTCCGGAGGTCTGAGGGTGGAGGCGGGCCGTCGCCAGCCGGACAGGGAAGTGTGTCCCACTGCAAGGCCATGTGGAGGCAGGGCCTGTGTGAGACCTGGAGGGCAGAGGAGGATGAGGAGGCAGGGGAGGAGGCAGGGGAGGAGGCAGGGGAGGAGTCGGGGGAGGAGTAAGCACCGGTGGGCAGGGTCCAGGCCCCGGAGGATACTGGGGACACGGAAGCCACAAGAGGCATCCTGGCCTCCACTCGAAGGTCCTGAAAGCCTTTGGAGGGTCTGAGAAGGGAGCTTGGTGACAGAGACTCTGTGCAGGGATGACTCTGATCACTGTGTGGAGAACAGAGGGCACCTGGCAGAAAAGGGGATAGGCCTGGTCCGGGGGGGGGAGAGGCAGACAGGTCTAAACTAAGATGGAGGAGGGGGGCGGGCAGGAAAGCCACCCACGCACCCGCCCACCAAGCTGTAGGGATTTAAAGCAGCATTTACAATAGTGGAGACTAAACACCTAAGTGCTGGATCCTCAGAGTTCCAGAAAGATGAGAGAGAAGGGCTGCTCCTGGCAAGGTGAGTTCTGAGTTAGATCCTGACAACGTGTACAGGAGTTCCTGGAAGGGGGTCACCCTGGTCACGGACGTTACTTCAACATACCGCACGGCCCAGTCCCATCTATCACAGCGTTAATGAAAGCCAACTCTACTCCGTGGCTCCAGAGGCCTTATGTAAATACAGAATACACACAAATGGGATTTATCAGCGGCCCGGAGTCCAGCACCAGCACTGCCCACCCCCACGGCCTCGCTCTCGCTCTGTGTACCCCGTACTTGAGAGGCCTTTGCAGAACTGCTGTGGTTTCAGGAAAACCCCAGCCCTGCAGACCATGAGTGTCTCAAATCAGTTCTTCATTACCGTCAGTGGAGGCTCAAGGTCTCGGGCTGTGCTGACGGCAATGCTGGCGACGGCGGTGTAGGGGACAGTCCCCCCCCCCGCCCCACTCCTCTAGGCGGTCTGGCCAACAAAGTTTGGTCAGCTAAGGGATGTGGACGAATGCCAGTGCTTCCTGAGGTGACTGGCATTCAGCTGGGCCCCCTAGCTTCCAGGCCCCTTGCTGTCTGTTCCCGAAGGCCCCCTGACCCCCCCCTCCCACGCTGGGTGCACCATAACCGCTCAGCAGCAGGGGGGCCTGCGCCCTTGGCACCCTCACTGAGGCTCCTCACACGCTCTCTGCTGCTTCCGGCCTGGCCTGGGGTCTCAGGCATGAGGGGACAGAGTTCTTGGAGGTGGCAGTAAGTCCCTGTCACGGAATCAGGTCTCCTATAGTGCTGTTCTCTGTCGTGAAAAATCTGCATTTGTGACAACAGTGACCATCCCTGTGGTCACGCTGTGGCCAGTCACCACGACGTCCTGCGGAGGCTGATGTGGCCAATCCCACTGATGGAAGGTGAAGCGGGGCCAGGAGGCTAAGCCGGTTCTGGGTCACGTGGCCTGTGGGGTGGTGTGGGTTTGACTGGGTGGGAAAGTCTGTGTGACAAGGGACATGGGGTGGAGGCCACCCTGGTGCTTCGTCCTTGAATTCAACCCTCCTGGGCTCCGCAGGGCCCCTCCAGGGTAGTGCTGTGCCCTTTCACTGCATGGCACGGGGCCCAGCACACTGCTGGTCCTTAGAAAGTGACCAGCCACAGCGACGTCCTAATCAAGAGAGAACGAGGGGCTGAGTTTGAAGAGGAAACTTACCCCCTAATACTAAGGATGAAAATCCTAGTTCTTAGAACGGCCTCCAACTCAAGAAAACCTCTCCCAATGACCCGGAGAGAAGCCAGGTACAGGGTGGCAGCCTGGAGAGCTCAGAGCCCCCACACTGCCTCTTTCGGCTGGAAACAACCTACATTTCTGAGTGGTAATGTCACCAGTACGACACTGTTGTTAGAAACAGAAGTGACTAAAAGATGTGAAACCTTTTCTCCATCCAGTGACATAATTGGGGTTTTCCTAGGAAGGATGTGAGTCCATCTGCGCAGGGCCTCTCTGCGTCTCCGAGGGAAGAACTGGGAAAGAAAACCAGAGAACCCAGTGCTTTGGTCAGAACTCCTTCCGGCTTGACGAGACACGCTTAGGCAAGAGTCACTCGGTGGCCGGCACGAGGTTTACTGCCCTGGGGGTTCTGGGGGATTCTGACGACTCTTCCGCCAGAAGGAGTGGGGAGTCCAAGCCTGTCCTTGGGTCACGCGGCGTCCCCACGACGGCCCTTCCCACCACCTAATCAAACTGCATGGAAAATGCTCGGTTTCTACTGTGGCTCAAGTTTATGTCCTTACTCTGGAGTCGATGTAGCACACAGTCAACAAGAAAGGACGCCCAGAGTGGCAGGAACACCTAAAATACAGTACGTAACAGCATATGGAAGACCGTATATAGAATGGCATAAGGTTTATCTGTCAACACCAGACCCGTGTTTTATTACGAAGTATTTCTTCAAGCGGATCAAAGACTATTTCTTTGGAAGTTCTCCATAAAAGCATAATCAATTCTGAGACGATGGCTAACATAACTGATCACCTGCCATAGGGCAGGTGCGTTCACACACTTCGCATTTAGTCACTCATTAAATCTCGGAAGTACCCAGAAACAGCACTTGAAAGGCAAGCAGATCATCTGAGTTTTAGCCCCATCTTTTCCCAGTGATTTCATTCACTCAGCAAATACGTACGGAGAGCCTTCAGTGTGATGAGCACAGGACTAAAAGTCTAGCTGAGCGAGGCAGCCATAATCCTAGCGTTTAAGAGCGCAAAGTCTAGGACTTAGTAGCTGGGTGACCTGGGACAGAGTCTATGTTCTCACCCAGACCCTTAAAACAGAAAGTTGACCCTGAGATTTTTGATTTCGAGCATCCTGTCTCCTTCACAGGGTTGTGACAAATCTAATGAGCTGGTGGCAGTCTCATGGGACAGGTAACTATCTAAAGGTCCTGAGCTATCCCAAGGGTTGACAATAAATGGGTTTAAAGGCTAAGCCACCTGGTGGCATTAGAGCCTGTGGCTACATGGGCTAAGGCTCAGGCACGGCCCCTGCCCAAGGGCCAAGAAGGCTGGATCCCTGCCACAGACCGACGCCAAGTCATCGTCGCCCGAGCGTGTGCCACTGGACACAGGGGGGAGAGAGCAAGTATGGACAGAACAGCACGAGGGCGTTTCTGTGACCGGCAGAACCCCAGACATTGTGGACGGCGCCCACGCTTGCCCCTGACCAGACAGCACCGGCTCCTCTCTCTGCAAAGGAACACGTGAGCTTCGAGGTGCTGTTTCTTGGGTTCTTTGCTCAGAACTTGTCACCGACATTTTTTTTAAAAGGTTCTGAATCGGGCGCCTGGGTGGCTCAGTCAGTTGAGCATCTGACTTTGGCTCAGGTCATGATCTCATGGTTCGTGAGTTCAAGCCCTGAGTCAGACTCTGTGCTGACAGCTCAGAGCCTGGAGCCTGCTTCGGATTCTGTGTCTTCCTCTCTCTACCCCTCCCCTATTCATACTCTGTTTCTCTCTGTCTCAATAATAAATAAACATTAAAAAAAAAAGGTTCTGAATGGAGGATAAATCCTAAACAGCAGGGAAAAAAGAAAAAAAAGAGTGTGTCCCCTTAAACCGGCTACACACACTTTAAAGCACAAGGTAAAAAAAGAGCTTCCTTTTTCCGCAACGAGTTGTTTTTGAGGCCGTGTTCAGGGAACATTTTAAAAGGGTGAAATAAAAGACAGAAATTACAAGAGCGTTTTGGAAGCACTATTCAGTGAGCCTGATTGAATGTGAATGTGGCCTCTGTAAAACACGTTGTGCTGCCTTTAATCTGACCCCCTTGCAAAGCTACCTGTCTGTCCCGCTCCCGAGCGCCAACACGGCCGGGGATTTAAATAGACGTTCTCAAGAATACGTGCTCCTGGAGTATGTGTTAGAAGTCTTGAGGGCTAAGGAAAAGAAAGGCAAAAGGTTTTACTTAGCACTAACGACGCTGGGGACACGTTTTGTTAGGATTCAGTCCAAGAAAGGTCATCGTCTGAGTGTCAGATCAACAACCTAGTAAAAATCATTCTTTATGTTCCTTTTCAAGCCTGTGGAGACGATAATGCCAGCCTGTGACGGCCGAGGGAAGTCGAACCTCCTCACCTGAGCGTCCGCATTCCCGGGGCCGCTTGGGCCCCGCCAGGCCTCCCCAGCGCTGACAGCCATCCACATGCTCTCTAACCGCATCGCCTCTCTGGCCTTCTCAGCCCCCCTGGCCCGGGCTCCGCTGGATGGATGTGCCCGAGGACCGTTAAAGCTCTGGGAAAGCACAAGAGGGACTCTGGGGACACGGGGGCTTTGACTTGATAGTTATGACAAGAACCTTCTAGAACAGGCTAGCAGAGGGCTGGGTGCTGGTCGCCTTAGGCCTAGGCTTTTGCCCCGTTCTTTCTGCGACAGTTGTCCTGTGATTCAGCTCAGTAAGGAGAGAAAACCCATCTCTCCAAAAGCTTGGAGCTTGGTCTCAGTCCAAAGCTACTTACAACAATCCGGTTGTTTTGATTTTTGGAGCCAGAGGTAATGCTAGACTCTCAAGTTTGGCTGGAATGTTTTTATCAGCTCCAGTGAATCAACCCACCACAGTGGGACATCCGGACGCCCGGCCCAGAGACAAAGCAAAGGTCTGATTTGGTGATTGAGACTCGCGTATAACAAGCAGACCAAAAGCTTTCAAGACCAAAAAGCCTTTCTGCTGTCAGTCATGTGATTTGGTGAAAACCCACAGGAAGTTCAGTGAGCAGATGTAGGGCTCAACTACAATAATTTTTATTACCACAGAAGTTCAATGGAGTTTTCCCCCTTCCCCTACAGATTATATAGATAGCGCCAGAAACTCTAGCAAGCACCTGGCACGGCTCCAGAAATTCAGCGCAGCTTAAAATCAAATAGCCACGCAGCACATTCAAAGGAGTTCTTTAAAAGCCCACATTTAGCCTCTGAACAGACGAGGGAGAGGTGATGGTCAGTCGCAAGGCCCCCCGCGCTGCTGGGGGGGGGGCGGTTAGGAGGGAGGAGGTGGGTTCCCATTAGCGCACACGTAGCGTCGGCGCCGGGCGGGTTCTGTGCACATGGACAGTGAACTGGATTTGAGATCCTGTTGTAAGACAGCAAGGTAAAAGCACTCACAGACGGCGTTTTTATCGGGGTGCCCCTGGGAAGGATTATCCAGCTTCCCTCCTCTGCTATGGCTGGGAAACACTGCCTCCTTCAGCGATGGGCCCTTAAGCTAAATGTTGGTTAAACACCAGCTGTATACAAGGTGCCGTACTCGAGGCTGTGGGGGAAGGAAAGAGGAGTAACGAACGTTCCTCTGACAGGGGGTGTAATTCGGGAGGGATAAGAACAGAGGGAAGCATGGAACAGGGAAGGACAGTGGCCCAGGAGGGCTCCCTTCCCAGTCCGTCTGGTAACACGGGGGTCAGAAGATGTTAGATGGGCTCAGACAGCAAACTCCAGGAGAAATAAGGAACGGACAGATCAGGAAGCATCTGTATTCGGCTAAATCACCGTCTGCACAAGCCTGGACTGCATCTCTTCTATGTGGAGTGGAATGAATTACAAATGTTATCAAACATCATTGTTGCTTAACCGACAAAGAGGAGATGGGCACTGGTCTGTGAGTGACGCAGCACTGAATGTGGAGTCCTAGCTTGTGAACATTTCGAAATCAATGAAAAACTGAATTCAAAATATAGAAAATTACAAAGGGTACTGATTCAAAGTTAGAAATTATGAAATACAAAGCTAAAATTAAGAAGCCCACAGTGAAGGTGGCTCAGAAGAGTCACGATACACCGCGTAGGTGGGAGCAGTCTGGCTGGCCAGCAGCGAGGGGCTCTCTGGGAAGTTACGTTACTACCCAGGAAGAGGGTTATGGGTGAGCAGGCACCTGTCCTGGCGGCTTGGGCGGGGCGACCAATCACCTCTTGCTCAGGACAATGTCTCGTCACCTGTGCAAGTGACACAGCTTCTGTGACCAACCAGTGGACAAAAAACTTAGGAAACACAGATGGAGAGAGTAGAAAGTTGAGCCCACCCTGGGCATGAGGTCTCCATACATTCACCATCACGTCATTGACCGGAATCTGAACCTCACTTGAGTGTGAAGCCTGAGCAAATGTCCCTGGTTAGACCCCTCTCTTACAGACCCAGGGTAAGGGGATCGCAGAAAGGAAGATACCTTTAGTTTTGAATTTCTCCCTCTCTGACGGCTAGCGTGGTGGCACAACGGAGGATGGATGGACAGGCTCTCCCGCTGTCGTGGACGTTGGAGAAAGGCCCTGACAGATGGGTTCTAACCTGCAGGGACAGGGCTGGGGACAGGAAACTGGCACTGCACGTGGAGAGACCCTCACGAGCCAAAAGCACACCTCTAGGCCAGGCAAGCAGCGTAGGGCCAGCCGCCATGGTGGTGGGAAGACAGAGGGTGGATACAGGGAGGCTGGCCTCGAGGGCCGGGATGCTGAGTCCATTCACTTGGTGAGAGAACAGGCTGGGGACTGGTACTTGTAATTTAACAGTCATTAGCTTCGAGCCAGCAGTCCAGGTTGCTAAACGTGTAAACTAGTCAAGAAGACTGATCCACATTGATGGAGTCAAGACACCTGTTTCTAAGGCAAATCAATTCCAATTTAGGAGGCCGGCAGGGGGAGGACGTTTTGACTTCAGGGTGGGAGATGAAGGGCCCAAGTGGAGCATTTACTGGCAGAACTTCTGTTGGAAGCAGGCTCTTGGTCGAGTGGGTGGTGGCAGAATTGTCCCGCTGCAGGGGCCCCTCGGTTTGGAAAGGACCTGGCTATCTGGCAGGGAGAATGAGATCGCAGAAAATAAATATACGGCCATTAGACATAATTCTAAGCGGAATACAAGCTCCAGGAGGGCAGAGATTTTTGTTTTTCCACTGATGGGTCCCCCACCGCTTAGAATATCGCCAGGGGTGTATGAGCTGTTTGCTGAAAAAATGAAGGAAGGGAAAAAGGAACAAATGTGTACAATGTGTACTATTTTTCTACCATGTGTAGAAAAACCCAGGGTTCTTATTTGGGGCGGGAGGGAGGAGTTTGGAAGATTGCGTCCGGCACACTGGGCGAGTTAGTAGAATAAGTGTCTCAATTCACTGGGAGCAAAGTGAGCCAAATGAAGCCTGTGTCGTCACTTTGAGAAGCAAAGGAGCTGACCTACTGGGGCCTGGGGGGCAAGACTTCAAATCTAACAGATTCATTGACTTCTCAGATTGCCACACTCCTTGCCTGCCGCCATTCTACCACGTCTGATTCTTGCCGGTAGAAAAATCTAGCTCATAGATAATGGATCATGTTGATATACACGGTTAGTGCCTCATTTTATAGTTCAGAATCTAATTATGGAAAATGGTGAGTCCTTTGTGTATCAGTTGTGGTCCCGGACTGGACTGGTGCATCATATGTAAGTGGAGACAAGTAGCATTTGTGATCAGTCCTTTACTGACGACTCTTGTCCAGACTGCTGTGCGGCCAGATGCCCCCAAATGGCCACTTAAGCCTTAAGTGTTGTGTCAGCGATACTCTTTCTTTACACTATTTTCTTTTTTTGAGATTAATATGTGAACTAGAGGAGAGGCACAGATCTGGAGAAAGATTCTGAATCATGTTTAGACAAATTCTGGCAAAACAAGGCTCCTTGTAGAGTCTGAAAGGTCGACAGGGGGGGACGACGGCAGGCAGCAGGCTGCACTGGCACACTTTGGTCTAGACTGGCGTGCCACTGGTGAGGGGGAGTTTGGGTGATTATGTCTGGTGAGAACACAGCCTTGGCTCCGATATGTCAAAGTGCTGTATGCACAGACCATTCCACCTGAGACACCTTGGCAGAGTGATCACCTCTAATTACTTCTTTGAACATTCTTAGGACTGAAGTTATAAGCAAATGTGACAGTTTTCCAAGACTGTAAGGGACATCACCCATTCTTAGAAAAGTCATGGCCTTGGGGCACCTGGTGGCTCAGTCAGTTCAGCGTCAGACTTCGGCTCAAGTTACAATCTCCTGGTTCACGAGTTTGAGCCCTGCATTGGGCTGTCTGCTCTTCGCACAGAGCCTGCTTTGGATCCTCTGTCCCACTCTCTCCTGTCCCGCCCCTGCTTGCATTCTCTTGCTCTCTCTCTCTCTCAAAAATAAATAAAACAGTAAAAAGAGTCACACCTTCATTATTCCTTAGCAAGTAGTTAAAACTAGCCTTTGATAGTCAACATTCCCATGCACCCATTACAGGGAGGAGGATTTTCTCCCTCTGCTTATGGAAAGAATAATCTGTTCCAAGTGTTATGTGAGAAGCCCGTGGTTGCTAAACCAACGATGTTTTCCTCAGGCTAGTTGGAGACAACCCTACTTAAAAAGCCACGGTTCTAATGGCAAGCATTTTGGAACCTAAAGGTCAGTTTCGGTACTTCTTATGGCTGTACTTCCCAGTGATCCAAGCGTGATCCTCGAGTGGGTGAGCCAGACCTGTGACTTCCTGTCAAATGTAACAGTCTTGGCCCCATGGTTATTCTGACATGTGTTGTCAATGAATTAAAAACACAAAATGAGATCTGTTTACTTGTGCACAGTCATTAGGACTAACAAAGGGGATCAGGAAATCTAGAGGAAAGGAAACAGAAGCAGAAAGCTGTAAATGATTCCTAATACTACTACGTGCCAAAAAGCAGAATCTGGTATGAAGTGAGTCTTAGATTTCATTCACGGACCATTATGTCTGTAAAGTTCCAAAATCATGTAAACGTCAGGTAAAGCTATCTAGAAGATACGGGGGGTGGAGGGGGGTGGTTTCCTAGCTTAAAAAACAAAACAAAACAGGTTTAGGTCAACCAAAAAAATCCATATTACATTCCCGAGCCATAATTCTAAGAACTCATGGAATCAGAGAATGTCAGCATCAGAAGGACTAAATATCTCCCTCCCACATACTTACTCCTACCCTTTTATAAAATTTTTTAATGTTTATTTATTTTTGAGAGAGAGAGAGAGAGGGACACAGAGTGTGAGCAGGGGCAGGGGAGGGGGAGAGACACAGAACTCAAGCAGGCTCCAGGCTCTAAGCTGTCAGCACAGAGGCCAACATGGGGCTTGAACTCACAAACCAGGAGATCATGACCAGAGTCTAAGTCGGACACTTAACAACTGAGCCACCCAGGCGCTCCTTTCCTACCCTTTCGAAAAGAAGGTAGAAATATAACAACAGAAATCCTTAATAATCATAAGGTACATCAGGTCAACTGGAATTCACATTAAATTACTGGAGGGGCGCCTGGTTGGCTCAGTTGGTTAAGTGTCCGACTTCGGCTCCAGTCATGATGTGGGTTCAAGCCCCGTGTCGGGCTCTGTGCTGACAGCTCAGAGCCTGGAGCCTGCTTCGGATTCTGTCTCCCTCTCTCTTTGCCCCTCCTCTGCTCATGCGCGCTCTCTCTCAAAAATAAGTAAACATTAAAAAAAATCTTAATAAAAAAGAAAGGAAAGAACTAATCAGAGCAGTAATTTTTTGCTGGGGGAAACCTAAACAGGAAGAAGCAAAGACAGAGCCCGGTGGAAGGTTGGGTAGGTCGTGGAGGAAAAGGGAATCAGAAGAACCCTAGCCCAGTAGCGCTGGGGTTGAGAACTGGGACCAAGAAGAGTAAAATATAAGGGGAACCTACCCGACTCTAGAGTCAACTGTGAAGCTAGGAGAACTGGATGGTGTCGCAGCTCCCTCTAAGCTGGACCATCGCAGAAGTATGTACCTGCTACGTTATCATCACAGGAGAACTAACCAAGGGGCCTGCATAAAATATCCAGGAATGTAGGATATATCTTATTTTATAGTTTAAAAAACATGGTTAAGATTCAAACTTTCAAGAGTTTGATTTTGGAAATTTAAGATTTAAAAATTTCAAACTATACCCCAGCGAGTGAAAGGACCAAAGCCGATATTTCCATCATGTATGATGCTGGACAAAGGTCACCAGGCTCCTGCAGCCACCGCACTTCTCCTCCCCTTGTCCTCCCTCTGCCCTCGTCAACTAGGCAGTCTCTTCCGTGGAAAACACCGTGAGCCACGGCAAGGATAAAGCAGAGCTGCTACTCCTGAAGGGCCAGGAGTCTAGTCAGGAGACCAGGTATCGATGCACAAACCGAGCACTGAAACAGCACTTCATTGCTAAGTACCAAGAAGAGGGAACCGGAAAGTGAGCTACTCAAGAGTTTCCAGCAGGGAGAGGGCAGTAAGTCTGTCATGTCTGGGACAGCTTTCGTGGAGGCGGCGGGACCCTGGCTGTAAGGACAGGTAGAGAAGAGGTGGGGAGGCCACCGGAGGCAGGGGCGAGCAGGGCAGGAATGCAGAGTGGTTCAGGGGCTGGGGAGGAGGGGCAAAGGGGCACGGGGGCAGGGGGTGGGGGGCGGGGTGCTAACAGTGGACAGGGTCACAGTCTGACTTGTATGTTATTTCTCCTGGATTCTGCAGGCACTGGGGAGGGGTGGTGAAGGAGACAAGAGACATAGTACAACGACTGGGTAGAGGCGGTAGTGATAGTGGTGTGTGTTTGTAACATTCTCCCGACAAGCTCTATGTACCAAGCCCGTCTCCCCCGCCAAAATCGTGTTCAAGAAATGAGACCCATAGAGCAGATGCTAATTGTTATCACCTGGGTGGGCACTTGTGAAAATGTGAATTCTTACGGAGTCAAATATTCCGTGATTCAGGGAGGCCGAAGGGAAAGAATGACCAGAGCTAAGAAGAACTGCAGTTTTGGAGGAGGAGCAGTATGTGGGAGGAAAGGTTCTCAGGACCTGGGGGCACGGAGACCACAGATCGCTAAGGCGCCCCTGAGTACTGGAGTTGGAAAGAGTTAGACACCATCCAGACAGTTCTTTCATTTAGAACATGGAGAGACTGAAGCCCACAGCAACCGTGACTTACTTCAAGCCTCGAGGTTACACTGTGGCAGAGAGCTAACAAGAAATCAGTATTTGGGGCCACTGGCTAGGATGGGCCCACGCACAGAGGCTCAGAACCACAGGCGTGGAGCCTGAGAACAAAGGGAAGGCGATTAGCAATAAAAAATATGGGCAAGGCTGGCGGAAAATGGTGCTTCAGGACGATCCAGTGGGTCCTAATTTTGCTAGGAGCTTTCTAGTTTCACTAACATGCGATCCTTTTCATGAACATCTAACTGCTTTTATGCTACTGCTGTTAATCTGCAAAGATGGCCAGGCTAACGGGGCACAGATTGGAATACAAAGGGTCCGGAGCTCTGGCCAGTCCGCAGCAGCGACTCTCTTCTTGTGTGACGTTCTCGAGGGACTGCGCATGCAGGATCCTGCCCACTGCCAGCCTCTTAACAGCTCAGGGCCAAGGTGCACTGCTTCCCCAGAGTGTGCATCCCTTTAATCCTCCTCCTTGGACAAAGGTGCCCCTGCAGGGAGAATGGGAAGGCAGGAGTCTCTGCTGTCTATGCAGAACCCTACATGGGGCTCAATCCCAAGAACCCTGAGATCATGACCTGAGCCGAAATCAAGAGTCAGACACTTAACTGACTGAGCCACTCAGGTGCCCGTAGAGCTTTACTTTTAAAAGAAGCAGATGAAGGGAGAACGTTGGGCTTATTACAAGAGTAACTGGCATTGCTGATAGTCTTTCCCAGGTTTCCCCATCCTAGTGAACATACAAACACCTCTGATGGAGGAAGATGTGTTGGGATAAAATTTCTGATTAAAACCCTCTTGCAAGGTGACCTACTCATCCATGCATCTTCCCTTCCTTTGTATTAATATTTACATTAAACATTTTTTAAATGTTTACTTATTTTTGAGAGAGAGGGACACAGAGTGCGAACAGGGGAGGGGCAGAGAGAGACAGGGAGACAGAATCCGAAGTGGGCTCCGGGCTCTAAGCTGTCAGCACAGAGCCTGACATGCGGCCCGAACCCACAAATGGTGAGATCATGACCTGAGCTTAACTAACTGAGCCACCCAGGCGCCCCAATGTTTACATTTAATTATAGCCACTGATGCTGTAACAGTTAACGGTATTTTGACACAATGGTGGATACAAAAGAATGGTCTTCTTTGCCATCTGGTTGGTGAGTTTTGCATCACTTGTTGTAACTGTACCAAGAAGTCTGGCTGATTCCTGGCTGCTCTCCTGGCTGTGCTGGTGGTCAGGGCTGTGGCAATGCAGCGGGAGGCACAGGTGACTGCCACATGGTGCTGCAGCGTCAGGGTGACAGGCTGGGGGCCCAAGCGGAAGGCTTACTCAGGACCACTGGAGGCTCACCATTTCCCTCATGTTTTATTAGGGACAAGCACCCCCGACACAAGGGCAGAGAGAACAGTGTGCCACCAACCAGCTACGAGGAACTGACTCAAGGTCACTCTTGTTTCACTGACCTCAAACTTCCCTCTTCTAAATGATTTCAGTACTATTCCCAGACATGTAACTTTATCCCTAAATATTAACCTATATATTAGCAAAAGGGTAAGAATTTTTTGGTCTTCTTTTAAGATACACGGTATGAGTATTACGTTATAGAGTGATTCTTTTGTATCATAAACGTATTAAAAAATTTTTTTAAAATTTGACATTTATTCATTTTTGAGAAACAGAGACTGAGCAGGGGAGGGGCAGAGAGAGAGGGAGACACAGAATCCGAAGCAGGCTCCAGGCTCTGAGCTAGCTGTCAGCACAGAGCCCGATGCGGGGTTCAAACTCACAAACCGTGAGATCATGACCTGAGCCCAACCAAGAGTCAGATGCTTAACCGACTGAGCCACCCAGGCGCCTCGGGAGGGATTACTTTAAATGAGGGCATCAAGAAAGCCTTCATGGAGGGGTGGCAGCTGGCCGGCGTGTAAACAATGGGTAGGAGGTGGCTTGTGAAGGTGGGAGGAAGAACATCAGGGCAGAGGGAACTGGAGAAGACAAGGCAGGGAGGCAGAAAAGGACAAGGCTGCCCAAGGACCGGCTGGTTTCCAAGTTGCCCCTGGTTCTGAGGGGACTAAGGGAGAGAGACATGACCAGATCCTGAAAGGCAGGTTCATGGAGACTTGCCAAGCCTGACTCTGGACTTCCGTCTGTACAAAGAAGAGCTCCTGAGTCTCTGTGAGCAGACCGGTGACCCGGACCTGCCTGTGGTCTTGAGGGATTACTTGCGAAGCGCTGGGTCCCATCGGGAGTCAGGGGTGGGTGGGGAAGCAGGGCCTAGGAGCAGAGGGGTAGAGATGAGGGCAGGGATCCAGGTGACAGGCCGTGGGAGTGGGAACACAGCGGTAGTGGCCATGCCACCAGAGTGGAAGGGAGGGGGCAGCTTGTCACAGCAGCCTCCCAGAAAGGGAAATCAGGGCTTGCGAGTGATAGTCCAGAAATAGACCCAAGAGTCTCCTCTGCTGATGGTGGTATGTTTTGAGTCCAATGACCTTTGTTCCTTTTTTCACTAGAAACAAAGGAGCAGACAAATAAAATTTGGTCTTCATCCTCTGTCTGGCTCCATACTATTGAGTCTTTATCTTGTGAAATGGTTTCTCTGGGCCTGGCCGCCTCCGGGGGAGGGCCTCGGCAGCGGACCTCGCCATGCCGCTGCGGTTGCCTCAGCAGCAGCTGCTACACCAGGCCCCGTCCTAACAGCCTCGCGGCCCAGGTTAAACGGGCTGTTTAGAAGGGCCACAAATGCTGCCGCGCGTCTGCCTCTGTCTTTACAAGTTAGACAAGGGGTGTCGAAAGAGAGCCTGGGAGAAAGTCCTAATGCCTATTTCTGAAGGGAGGTGTTCTGCTCAATCTTGTCCGTGTCCCCCTTGGTCAGAGAGGAGCAACAATGTGAAGAACCAGGACAGACTGATCGTCATCAACAGACTTTCTCACTGGAGTCTAGGAAGTGCACCTTTCTACAGTTCAAGTTCAGGACCTGTTGATGAATGTCCTGATCAGTCCCCAGGTCTTGACTCTGGGATCTCCAAGGCCTACAAATACGCAGAGACTGATGAGACGGGGCGTCCTCCTACGTGTGGAGCAGGAAACTGCTTCCCACGTGTTTGAGGAAAACCAGCAGGACCTTAAGAATTCCAGGCATAAAAGTTAAATTGGACCAGACTCCAGGCTCCAGGTGCTCTGCGGGGCCCTTCTGTCTCTCACGCCCGGAGCAGACCTGAATGGTCCTGCTGTTGGCCATGTGGCCTTCCCGCACCTCAATTCCTAAGTTAGCCGGAAAGGAAACGGGGGCCTTTGGGAGACATCAGGGTAAGGGTTCCAGCTTAGAAACATGGATTTCTTTTCAGAAACATGCTTGTAAACTTCATTCCTGGGATTCTTCCCCATTGCTTTCCCCGTTTTACTTCTGGAAATCAGGGATGGGGATGGAGTGGGTAATAGGAAGGAGATGGTGAGGATACTGGAAAGCCGCTTGGGTGACCTGACTTCATCTAAGGGCAGAGGGCAGGCGTACACACAGGCGGGAGCTTTCTGCATCTGCGACAGTCTGCCGTCATCCTTTGTTATTTCAGGTCTCAGCTTCCTCTAAGTGTGATTTAGCTAGAACCCTACTGACTGGAACTTTTCACTAAAGCATACACTTTATTTTTAGAACAAGGGGACAAATAGAGAACCAGCACATATTCAGTAAGTGACGAGAAATATGACAAACTTCCAAGGAACCCTCCCATGGAGATTCGTGTGCACTCTGCGTGACTTTCCACACCTGGCCAGGGCCCGGACCAGAACTCACAAGAGAAATAATGGAAACACATCAAAATTGTGAATCATTCATAAAAGATAAAAAGCATCATTTTCCTCATCTATGCCTAAAGAATTTCTCTCTTACCATGAAAAACCCAGGGAGCAAGCTACATTGCAGTTGTAGTTTGTAAGTAAATGAAAATATAGACAGAACTAAAGAAATATGGAAGTAAGAGACACCGTATCCTAGAGAGAGGGAGTTGCATGTGGTTGAGGGGTTAGGGCAGTCCTGACCCAGAGGACTTCCTGGCTAGGGGACAGCGCTGGCTGCACGACACGCTGGTCATTCAAAGTGCAAAGTGCTCTCAGGGCCCGGCTAACAAAGTGGGAGGGAAGGCTGTGCTGCGGTGGTGATCATTTCCAAATCCTGAGAAAAGGGGCACTTTTGGTAGGGAGGGAGCACTTGAAACGCTGGGAAAAGATATGAACGGAGTCATGCATGCAGAAACAACAGTGGTGACGTCATCTTTTAGAAGGAAGACAGTAAAGGGGCCCCTGAGTGGCTCAGTCAGTTGAGCATCTGACTCTTGGTTTCAACTCAGGTCATGATCCCAGGGTTGTGGGTACAGCCCTGTGTCGGGCTCTGCATTGATCATGAAGTCTGGTTAAGATTCTCTCTCTCTCTCTCTCTCTCTGCTCTTCTCCCCTGCTCACTCACTCTCTCTCTAAAATAAATAAAATGAAAAAAAAAATAGAAGGGAGAGAGTAAAACTAGTCACTCCCCAAAGGACTAGATGTTTGCATGTTTTACTTCTTACAAACTGGTAGTTTATAATTTACAAGCCTATGGAGAACCTTATCAAAAAACCATATACATCACAAAAATGTTTATCAGGACAAACATAATGCCTAGAAAAGGAGCATTTTGAGGTAGACTCCAGTTTGGAAATATAAATTCTCTGATGTCAAAATGAGGGGCTTCATAAACTTGTTCACTGGTCAATAAAAATTAATGTCTAAGATTTCAGTTATTTTAAATTTCTCTTTTAAATTTCAGTCTCCCCAAAGTCACTTGTCACTTATAAAGAAAATGCCTTTGAAAGTAAACGTGCAAACATTTATATTAAATACATCATTCTTAAAATAGATGCACTTTTGTGAAGCTCTCTGGAGCAAACTCTATTTCGCACTCCCTAAAGAAATGATTAGCAGAAGGAAATTTTACAGTCACTTCCTGATGGTCGTTCTGAATTTTCAGCTATGATCTATTCGATTAAATCCTACTTGAAAATTAAAAACAACACAAAACTCTACCGGACTGATACAAGGGACTTTTTGGCCTTTGCACTTGTGCCTAGAGGGGCTAATGTGAATTTGAGATCTCCAGTGAGAGTGTATTAAGTTCTATTAATAAATCTTCTGGGACACTGTGTTCCAAATATACATTTTTCCTTTTTTAGACTTCTACATCTATACTTGAAATAAATCTAGTTTTAATTTTTCCCATGTTCAAAATGGTAGTTTCTTTACCTTCAAGGCCTACTTTGCAATGCAACTCCTTGGTTGCTTATTATACATCTAGTATTAATCTGCAGTCGTAACTAAACATTGACTCTTAACACAGACGACCAATCCCTATGGCTTGCTAAGCTATGTACACTTTATTTTCTCAAAATATTTACTTGTAGAATTTAAATTAGCTACATTCTTATTTCTGAAAGTACTGAACTATTCAAGGTGTACTAACAACTACTTGTTTAGCAAATCCATTGCTAGAGCTGAGAGGATAACTCAAGTATATAAACTGTCTGAAAGTGCTCGCTCCAATCTCAGAGCCCTGGCCCGGGTCCTGTGCACAGCCCTGTTGCTAAAATTTCCCAGAGGGACTTGGGCCTTTATTTGAGGGAAAGCAGGGTTATCATCTATTTTCCCATCCACATTTGCATTAAATCCATTACCTCTATTAGCCCCGAAGTCCATAGATCCATCAGCATAACCTCCTCTAACTCATATCGCCCTGATCGTCTTTCTTTCTCCTCTTTATAATAGTCATAAAAAAACATAAAACTTACCATCCTATCCAATTTTATTTTATTTTGTTTAGTTTTGATACAGAGAGAGACAAAGCATGAGAGGGGGAGGGGCAGAGAGAGAGAGGAGACACAGAATCTGAAGCAGGCTCCAGGCTCTGAGCCCGACATGGGGCTCGAACCCACCAATGTGAGATCATGACCTGAGCCAAAGTCGGAGGTTTAACCGACTGAGCCACCCAGGCACCCCTTCCTATCCAATTTTAAATGTACAATTCAGCAGTGTTTCATATATTCACATTGTTGTGATGGATCTCAAGAGTTCCTTCCATGTTGTAAAACTCGAACTCGGAACTATTTAACGTCTCCTCTCCCCTTCCCCTCACCCTGTTTCTATGAATCTACTTCAGATAGCTCGCATGAATGAAATCCTTTGTCTTTCTGTGACTGCCTTATTTCACTGCCATGAGGACCTCAAGGTTCATCTACGTTGTACCATGTGACAAGATTTCCTTCCTTTTAAAGGCTAAATAATATTCAATTGCACGAATGTACCATGTTCTGTTTATCCATTCATCCACCTTTTGGCTACTGTGAACAGTGCTGCTAGGAACAGGCTGTGCGAAGGTCTCTTTGAGACTCCTGCTTTCAATGCCCTCGGACACATCCACACCATCCACACAAGTGGGATTGCTAGACCATGTGACGGTTCCATTTTTAATATTTTGAGAAGCCTCTAAACTGTTTTCCATAGTGGTTGGGCCATTATACAGCCCTACCAACAGCGCGTGAGGGTTCCTGTTTCTTCACGTTCTCACCAACACTTTTTTGATGATACATTCCTCTAGTATATTTTGATAATATAGTCTTTTTTGGGGCGGGCATAGATATTTTAAAGAGGGAAAATAGGTAAAATAACTTGATTTTCATGAGCAAATAGCAACAGAGACAAATCTTACATACTAATAAAAACATTTTTACCTTCATTGAAATCTCTTTAACATTTCCATCACTAACTATACATCATTCATTGTTTAAATAAAGAGATTTTCATGAACTCCCTCACTTTTTTAGCCTTTTTTCTTGTGAAGGACAACACACATGCAGAAAAGTTCATGAAGACAAATATACGACAACGAAATCAGCGTAAGACGAGCATTCCCGTTAGCGCCGTGGGGTCGGCGAGAACACTTCATACCCCCAGTTACCACTATCCTGACTTCTGTGGCAATCACTTCCTTGCTCTTTCTTATAATTTGACCACCTACATTTGAATTTCTTAACACTACAGTTGAGTTGTGCCTTTCCTTAAACCTCATATTAATGAGGAGTGACACAATGTTATATTGCACCTGGAATCTTCCATTTAGCATTGTACTTGTGGGTTTCACACTTACTGGGGTTCACTCATCTGCATGGCTCACAGGACTCTACTGTCTGAATATACCACGGTTTATTAATTAATTCTGCTGCTGCTGGACTGGGTTCCGGCCAGGATTTCACTGTCATGAACACTGATGCTTCGGACATCCCTGTACGCGCCCGCTGGCACACGAGACCGCGCGCTCAGGGTAGGCGCGCACTGAAGAGCGGAGCAGACCGTGCGCATGCGCAGGCTCAGCTTTCGTAGACAGGCCAAAATCTTCTACTGTTTGTACAATTTAGCCTTTTTTTTTTTAAAAGGACCCCCACCAAGCACGCCACCCCTGATCTGTTGCTTTTCTGACCCCTGCCCCTGCCCTTCTGTCAAACCCTCACTGGGAACTGTTCAAGCCTTCATGGTGGCTGTCACACTTGCATGTTGGCCAGTGTGGCTTCCTGTACTTTGGTCAGCCTCGCGCCTTCCCGTCACAATGAAGAAATGAGTATGTGGTGCACACCTACTGTGTGTAGGGTCACACACACCTACTGTGTGTAGGGTCACAGGCTGAGGGCAGGGCCTTGACATCATGTGTTAAAAGGGAGCTGGGAACGGGGGTCACACAGAAAAGAAGGGGAGTCTCACCAGAGGCAGGATGCACCACCAAGCAGCTAGGAACTAGGGTAGATCACGAGGCTACAAAGCAGAGAAGAGGAAGAAGGAAGGGTGATGTGTGAATATCTTGGGGAGGAGAGCTGGTCTTGGCTGAGCCTCGTGGGACACACAGGGCTGAGCAGAGCGGAGGCTGTGGCTGGGAACGCGCGTGCTGTGTTTAGAGAACGGGGAGGGATGGATGTTATCCTGAAACAATGATCAGCGTCACCTACAGCTGCACAGGGGCAGAGTCTGTCTCCTGAAGGGCCAGCTGAAGAGGAGACTTGCGGCCAGATAAGATATGCAACATAATAAAAAAAAGTTAAAGTCTACCAGTTAAAAAACATTATGCTTAGTCACAAATGTGCATACAAATACAACCTCAAAATACAGTTCTAAAAATAATATGGTACTAGGAAGGACACTGAGAATGTGACCCGTCCAAGGCCTAGAAGGATCACAGGCCACACAGGACTCCAGAAGTGGCCATCACATTCTGTTGGTCACAAAGGTGCAGGACAGGGAAAGAGTGGTTGAACGAACACAAAAATACTATCGCTAGTAAGCAAAAATTCACGGCATCACCTTTCCACACAAACAATAGCAAAGGGCCGATTACTAGTAAGAGTTGGACTTTTAAACTCCCGGGGGGACTTCTCTGCTGGATGGGTCAGCGAATCCTAGGGGTTACAGCACCCCCTGAATGTAGAAGTGAAAAGTGGTACAAATGGAGTCAGGAAACCTGGATCTGGGCCTGCATGGTCCCTGCCTTGTGCCTGGGGGCGAGGCGTCAATTCTCCTCATTTTCTCTAGTCACAAAATGGAAGGCTGAAACAGGGTATTCTCAAATCTCTCTTCTCTCTCTATTCTAGCAACTGATGCTGAGCGAAGGGATGTTCTTGGCCCACTTCCTTACAAATGAGAGAAGCTCGTGCCTGGCTCCTCTCTCTCTTTAAACAACACAGTTTCCCACAAACCCTGAGACTTAAATGTTTGATGCTATGGGACGCCCGGGTGGCTCAGCTGGTTGAGCGTCCAACTTAGGCTCTGGTCATGATCTCACGGCTCGTGAGTTTGAGCCCCACGTTGGGCTTTACGCTGTCAGCACAGAGCCCATTTCAGAGTCTCTGTTTCCCCTTGTCTCTCCCCCTTCGCCCCTCAAGTGCACTCTTTTTCTTTCTCAAAAATAAGCAAACATTAAAAAAATTAAAGAAAAAAAAAAGAGTGGAGGGGCACCTGGGTGTCTCAGTCGGTGAAGCATCTGACTTCGGCCCAGGTCATGATCTCACATTCGTGGGTTCAAGTCCCGTGTCGGCCTCTGTGCTGTCAGCTAGCTCAAAGTCTGGAGCCTCTCTTCACATTCTGTGTCTCCCTCTCTTTTTGACCCTCCCCTGCTCATGGTGTCTCTGTCTCTCAAAAAAATAAAAATAAAAAAAATAGTGGAAATTTACAACAAGGAAGTGGCTTCTCCTGTTTCCTCTCCAGGAGTGACTGCGTTCTAAACCATCTCTTTTATTTGACTGGAAAGTGGTACACTTGTGAAGTGAGTCAGGTCAACTCTAATGGTGACTGTGAATACATCTGCATGAAATTGATAGATCTTTGCATAATTACATACACTAAAGTGTCTTCTGAAACCCCTGGAATCATGGAGAAATCTGTAATACCAAGTTTTCAGTTTCTGCCTACTGAGAACAGCATGCATACTGAGGAAACACAAGCAAAACAAAAGTTGTAATACAAGAAGTTGGTTATGGAAAGACCAGAGCTTCAGAGCCAAGTCACCTGGCTCAGCCTGACTTTATGACACAGAACTTTCTAGATGGAGTGATATGGGAACTAAATGAGATAACTTAGTTCTGCCAGAGCTACTGACGTGGTCACAAACGACGGCGCATAAACTGTCAATTATTATAAATTGGATCACATTTTGAAGTTACTCTTTAAAAAGAATCTTGCCATGAGTCCCTCCAAACTAAAATATCAAACCAACTGAATTAACTACAATCACTCAGGAACTGATCGGCTTTGAGGGTTCAAACTAGTGACTTGAGCCTTGGGATTAGGTCGTGCATGCGTTGTTCGGGAAGACAAAGCCTTGCGTGTCTAAAGGATGGAGACGGGATCAGCTCGGTGTCCTACAGTGGCCCTGACCTTTCTTCAGGGTCACAGCTGCTCCAGATGTGCCACCTCCCCTGATACCTTTTCAGGAACAGTCATAAAAGTTCTTACAAGACACCAGAAAGTAAGATTCACACATGTCGTTCTGTGTTCCTTCCTTCGTTGCACCGGAATAAGGTGGTACAGACGGCCTTGCCTGGGGCAGTTCTGGAAAGCTGTGGCCTGGGGTCTGCTACAAACTTGGGAACCAGAGGGCTAAGCCTGTTGAGGCTGTAAAGAGCAAGGGGCTCCCAGCTGTCTCTTGGGGATAAAGAGTGGGACAAGGACTTGGAGCCACCTATTCCGGGTGTTTAGAACTTACAGCCCCCAGTTCCTGGTTTTGTTCTAGAGAAGTGAGGCTGATGGTTAGGCGGAGAATCACACTGGCTGATGACTACCGGGAGCTTACTAGGAACTGTGTATTTATTGTTTCTTCCATTTCCTCAGCTACTTCAGGAAGTAGGCAAGGTTCTAAGATAGACCCATCCTAGAGGTGAGAAGCTGATGTACAGGGAGGGGTAAGTGACCTGCCCAAAACAGCACAGGTGGCAGAAACAGGATTTGCTCTGAAGGCCTGGAGTATCCTACCCGTCTCTCCATTTCTGTGCTTCGGAGCACTGGTTTTGGGGTCTGTATTCCATCCACAGCCATTTATCACTTCCACACTCATGGAAATCAAGGTATCCCCAATTCCTGCGGGGTTTGAGCAGTCTCCTGCCTTTGCCATTGGCATCCCCTAATTTACTTATGATTCTTCATTTACAAAGGAACAGAACAGAGGAAGTTGTTTCCTTGAATGAACTTTAGAACCTGTGCCCTCCTATACAGGAGGCCAACCTCTAGCAGAGTGCAGTGCGGCCGGGAACTGCGCGATCAATACGAGGTGAACTAACAAATGACAGGCAAGAAAATCCTACGGCAAATAGTAGCTTTGTGAAAAGAGGAATGATAGCCACTGGATGCCGGAGGTGCTCACTCAAGGACTCAGAGGGCCAAGGACTGTGGGAGCCATAAATAAATACAGTGATCAAGAGCCCACATGGTTCCTTGTATCCCACTGTATTCTGATCCAAAAAACCCTCAATATTGGATTTGGTGGTTTTCTTTAAGGGACTATTAACAAGGAGAGGCTATGTGAAGGAACAGAGAGAACACTTACAAAGGACTAAAATACTCAGTGATTTTTCATTTTCAGATCTTACAGCTTAGGGCTGGGACACAGATGGCCGGAGATGAAGGCAAATCTTTTATGGTGCCTACCTGGCATTATTTCTCATCTCCGTATCAACAGGAAGAATGGTGAATACACACATTTGAAAAAAAAGGTTTTATTTATTTATTTTGAGAGGGAGAGAGAGCGCAAGCGAGTACACAAGTGGGGAAGATGTGGGGGGAGAGAGAACCCCAAGCAGGCCCCATGCTCTCAGTGTGGAGTGTGACATGGGGCTTGATCTCACAAACCGCGAGATCACGACCTGAGTCAAAATCAAGGGTTGGACCCTTAACCGACTGAGCCACCCAGGCACCCTGAATGCACAAATTTGATAAGACTGATATTTCATAGCAGGAATCATTAGAAACAAAGAAAGAACGAGATGCACCATTTGAATGCTCTCTTAGGTGAAATTCCTCTAATGCACGTTTTTAAAGATGGACTGTGCTTTCATTTCTTCAAATACATCTTTTGCTATAAACATGCTCAAACTGAATGCAGATTGCTCTTGACTAAATGTGACCACCCACTTCAGATTATGGAATATTCTGGGATACAACGGAAACCATGGACACAATGCTCTAAATGCAACTCAAATTCACCAAGCTTATCTCTGAGTGAGGAACAGAGAAAATGATTCATTCATTTACCCTTTATGGGACCAAGTGTTTCTCTTTGGGGTTCAGATTATGAGCACAGCCACCAGCAAGCAGAGGCTACGGGCTGGCTTTGTGACTTCAAATATATGTTTAGCAAATAGAAGCTATGCCAGTCAAGGGGAAAAGCGCTCACAGATAGCAAGGTTTTACTAACTTGGGAGCCTCATATAATCAGGGCTAAAAGCTAAGATGAAGAGGATCTCCAAAGAGCGGGGAAAAGAGTCTGAAGAGTTCACTTCTAAGTACTATCCAGCGGGTATGTTAAACATCACCTATTTAATGACAGAGAGAAAGGATAATGATGGTAAGACTACAAAGGGTCTCATTTAGAGCATCTTGTCATAGGAACTACTGAAAATTAAATAAGGCTGTTTCTAGCCGCTACTGCTATCAATTAGCCAGCAGCCACTTCCCCAGCTCTAATAACTGCCACATGCGCTGTGCGCTACCTCTGGGCCTGCGCATTCCAAACGCAGGAGGCCGTGGCCATCGACTGCACTCAACAGACTGGCCTACAACCGAAAGCCCTGCTAGTCAGATTCTGTTGCACAAAATGAAATGATTCAGTATGTCAGAATATTTTAGATAATTTAGCCTAGTTCCGCTCCTGAAACATATGAACTGGATTATATGCTTGGTAATGATTTAACCTTCACTTACCCAAACATTTTCCATGCCACAGAACTACATGCTTCTCTCGTGTGTTGTTACTTACAGTTTTGCAAAATGTAAACAAGGATCTCTGGTCTAAGTGACCAGGTTGTGCTGCCCATAAGGTGACTCACGTCATGTGTAAAGCCCGTCCTTTTTGAAAATGGAAAAAACTCGGTCCTGTGAAACTGATGCTTTGGTTTGAAAGGCGAGGATAATGTGCAAAATATAACAACCTTTTCATGTCAGTGGAAGTAGCTACCCCACCTACCCTTCGATGGTCTGGGGGCTACCTCCAGAGATGCACGTGCCCCCCAGTCCAGCAGTCCCTTCCTTGGGGGGCTCCTCAGACCCTCATACAGACAGGAGTCCCCAGGGCCTGAGCCATGAAGTCCTGGACACTAACAAAGAGTTAAAGCTCTTCCTCAACTCTGGAAGAAATCGGATTTCGTCAGTGAGGTTTGGCAATGTGAGAAACCCTGTAACCAATTTCACTTCCTGATAAATGAATGGTCCACAGGGGAAAGTCGGCCAGTGAGTTTCGGAACTGTTGAGAGCTCAGCCTTTACTGAAAGACTCCTTGAAGGAGCCAGCCTGTCTATTGCTTATCACTGCTGAGCCAGGCGGCCCCATGCAAGCAGGGTCGCTGCCAGACTGCCCTCCTAGCTGCCCGGAGCACCGGGGAGGGGCCGGCACAAACATGCGGTATCCCTTTAAGAAATGATATCGCTATCGTAAGGAGCCCCCCCTCCTACTATACTGGCCCTTTTAACCTATAGGTCTGGAACCACATGCCTATTAAAATTATTTTAGAGCAGCAGATTTAATGGTTTTCATCATTTAAATGTAACCCCCTCCAACCCCATACAACGCAAACTAAAATATCCTCAGCATCCACGTCGGATTCAGAATTTGGGGAAACGCCATGTCTAAAAACAGACAAATGCTCCGATAAAGAGGCGTCCCATGTAGAAAGTCGATCAGAGGGCAGTTATGAAAGACAGAAAGTGCTCCAAAGTTCTGAAACAAGTTAACCTGAAATGTAAGTAGCCTGATTAATCACAAGACCATTGACCTTTTAAGCTTGAAATGGAATAAATATTTGGACGTTTAAGTAAACCCAAAGGCAATTCTCATAAATATAACCATATACGCTGTATCTATACTTAAAAATTTTTAAAGTCTTTAAAGAACATTCCTTTGCATTAATTCAGAATTGGTCAAAGCATCTACTTTATAATATGTATGCCAAATTCAAGTACATTTTTGTGAAAGGTTAACATGACATTTAAAGTGTCTCATTTGGCCTTGCTTAGAAACCACACAAAATTACCCTATATAAAATAGTCAAATGAACACTTGAAGGCAGGAGAAGGGGAAAAAAATCCTAAAAAAATGGCTTCGGGCCCTTAATTATAAAAAATAAAGCAAACAAAACCTGAGCCTTCAAGAGGCTCGCAGGCTTGGACTGGCGGCCAGGAAACCCGGAGCTGATTAGCCCCACCCCTGCAAATGTACCCGGGGCCCAGCAGTGAGGAGGGCATGCTGGGGGTTCACTGGGAGGGGGGCCCTAATTCCACCAACAACGCAGGGAATGAGGAAAGAGGAAAAGCCAGTGGGGCCCATTAGCTGCTTCTTTAGCCATTTAACCCATCGGTTTTTTTTCTCTCTTTTTCCATAGTTTTGGGACCACAACATATATTCTTTCTCTGATTTCAATTTCAGATTCTTGGTGGCACTGAGCCGGGCTGTCTCCGGGCCCAGGCTACTGAAGAGACGCCTGTGCATTCATTTGGAGGGAATCCGTACTGAAGTTGGCTTGATTTAGGCCAAATAATTTGATGACAGGAAGGAGAGAATGAAAGGCACGGGAGTTTCCTAGGCTACTTAAAAACTGTCTAAGTTGTGACCCTGGTGGGTCACGTGAACTGAAAAAAGACGGCTACTTTAACACCAGGGCTCTTTTGGTCCCTGTGGCTTATAAATCAAGAGCAAAAAATAAATTTCTAAATACTGGGTTTCTGAGCCACTTCAAATTTAAATTATCTATGTATGTAATAACTGCACACGGTACTTCTAGGTTTAGAAAATAAGCAAAACTGGAAAAACTGAAAGGTTTAATTTAAAAATAGGGCTCACTACCTGTGACAGGAGCATTAGGTCTGGTACATAACATGAACACTGAGTTACTTAAAGGTTAATCGTCAGTTCTTTGTAGAGCAGAGCTACAAATGACTACTGTATTTAATAAGCCAAAAGCACATCTGAGGCCTTTAATTAATCTGAAGAACTGTTTCTTGTAAGTATTGTGCAAAGCACATGGGTTTCTTACACAGCGAGTTCCAAAAGAATGACAACGTTTTTCTGTTTTCTTCTGAATTCGGTTGCTTCGAGACGCACTCAGGTTCAGAAGCAGGATGGGGAGGGCGCGGGGGAGGGGGAAAGGCCTACAGAGAGGGTATGAACAGACAGACCGACGGCTGTGGGATCAGACTCCTGGAGTTCGGATGCGAGAGGTTGCTGCTGGGGGCGGGGGGCAGACAGGACAGGATTTCCTCAGATGCTCACCAACTAAAACCCCGAGAGACCAAGAACCTCCCTTCAACGTCTGCCTCCTTGCTGGCGAAGGATGGCCAGCATGATTTTTAGAAGCCAGACAATGAGCGGGGCCGCAAGATCCCAGCGTCTGGACAGTGAGGAACCTGAGGCACTCATGGGGAGGAGGGGCCGGGGCAGCTCCCTCTCTCAGTGTGCTTTCCCTTCCTTCCAGGGTCTTTTCCATCCACGGGAGTCACAGGGCTTTCCCTTCTGAGAGCAGAGTGTGCTGGGGGCAGACCCAGCCTGAACTACTCTCCCACGCCCCCTATTCCTTGGGCCTCTCCTCAGACTTCCATCCAAGGGTCCTAGTCACTCGGAAATGTTAAGTCTAGCTAAAGCGAACAAAAATGACCATTATAGAGCTGAGGACTTGTAGGCACAGAGAGGTCCAGTGAAGGACAAGCAGGGAGTCGACGATGACAGGGTCAAAAAGAAACGACACATTTCCGGCTCCTTACTTGGGAAGCTGGCAATAGGTCTGATGAGCTAAACTATAGACGCGCAATTGCATCCACGTTTTGACGATGGAGGAGTGGGTGATGCTGTAAAATGGCAGGATTTTTCCAACACCGAGAATTCAAAAACATTTACTACTTTTGAGTCCTGGAAAGAAGAAATGGTAGCTTAAGTTTTGAGGTGGGGAAGCAGAGGGAGCAAAAGAATGTTTACTCTGTTTTATAGAAAAAAAAAAAAGTTTTATGAAGTGCTCTTTCCAGTGGAAGACATAATTATTATTTTCTGCTGGGAAACACTCTGGCTAGTTTACAGTAAGGATCTGATATAACATGGGAAGAGTTTGAACCCCACACATTTAAGAGCTTGCTAACACATATTTTCCTATGTTGAGGCTGTGCTGATGTTTATCCTTCCTTTCCATAGAGCGAGGTCAGAAATGTGTTAGCACGGGCACTCTGGTGCTGCAGACGCACAGCGACACTCGCACGAACTGCAAGCGAGCAGGCAAACAAATAAACCCGACCCACACCTCGTCTTACTGTTCAACGTGAGTAAATGTTTTCCTGTCGGGGAGTAATCTTCCTGTCTGTGTGTGTGCGTCTCCAGTTGGATGGGTGACTCCACAAACACACCACACAAGTGTGTACGTCTAAACACAAACAGGAATATAGCTGCAATCATATGAAAAGCGTTAGGAGTTTTTGAGTCGGGAAGACACGTGACGAAAAACTGCCAAGCCTTTCTGGTTCTAGATGACATGATAAATTATTTCCTACTTTTGGTTTACTCTCAGTACTATAGAGAAGTAAACTACTGAAATGTGCTCTGGTAAAGCGTCACAGTGTCATTGTTCGGGTAATTTATCACTCCAAGGTACTAACGAGCACTGTGTTGTCTAGGCTTTGAGACCACAGGCCACACTGGAGCCCGCTGACTTTTTCTGTGAAGATTTACCATACGAGAATGTAGGAACCACAAAAAGGGTAGAATGTTCACATCCTGAAAGCACCTGGAAAGGCATGAGTTGCAGATTCCGCTCTAAAACAGTCTTTGGAGGTAGTGAACAAATGTGGTTTTGGTTTCTCCCAGAAATCTCCCTGGGAGCGGCACCGACAGGCTCCGATGCCACAGACACAGCGCTGCTGCCAGTCCTGCTAACTCTCTGGCAGACAGTATGCTTAGATGGAAAATCTTTTTCTCGTTCCCTCTAAAGGAGCTCAGTGTTGGAGGGCAGGTGTTAAATGGCTTTTACTCTGGCACAAGGGCGAGCTCTGGGCTGCATGAGAAGGAACATGGAGGAAGCATGCTCGAGTCCCCTGTAGGACTGCAGCCTGGAAAGCTCCTTTCTCCAAGGTCTGAACTCTTGAAATGATGAAACCATAAATTAGCTCTTTTCTCCAGTGCTGAAACATACAGTGCCCGGCACGGCAACGGAGTGTCACAAAAGTACTTTTTCTCTTTTTCCTTTTGGCAATGTTTTTCTGGTCTCCAGTTACAATTTTTCTTTTTAAAGATTTTATTTTTGGGTGCCTGGGTGGCTCAGTCGGTTAAGTAGCCGACTCTTGGTTTTGGCTCAGGTCATGATCTCATGGTTTGTAACTTCAAGCCCTGCCCGCATTGGGCTCAGTGCCGCCTATGAGCCTCTCTCTTTCTCTCTCTTTCTGACCTTCTGCTCTCTCTTTCTTTCTCAAAAATATACAAACTAAAAAAGAAAGATTTTGTTTCAAAGTAATCTCTACATCTAACGTGAGGCTCGAACTTACAACCTGGGGATCAAGAGTTACATGCTCCACTGACAAGCCAGGGAGGCGCCCCTTCAGTTACATTTTTGAATTGACCTCTGGCATCTGTTAGGTGAAAATGACCAAACTGATTGTTTCCTTCTTGTTTGTTTATGGAGATTATCATAGAATAGCATTCACTAATTTCAGTGGTCAATTTGCCAAACTTTGCTATTCGGATGCACTCAGGCATCAGCCTAATGAAGACACAGTCTGCTTCCATCACACCAAGAGGCTCCTCTTGCCCCTTCACACTTACCCTGTTCCCCTTGGCCCAGGGCAGCCACGGATCTGCTTTTGGTCACAATTTTGCCTTTTTAAGCATTTTGTTAATTTCTTAAAAAATTTTTTTTTTATTTTGAGAGAGAGAGAGCGAGCGAGCGCGTGCACGTGCGAGTGGGGCAGGGGCAGAGAGGGAGAAAGAGAATCCCAAACAGGCTCCAGACTGTCAGCCCAGAGCCCAACACGGGCTTGAACCCATGAAACCATGGGATCCTGACTTGAGCCAAAACCAAGAGTTGGACACTGAACTGACTGAGCCACCTAGGTGCCCTGGCGTTTTATTAATTTCTGAACATCACATTTAACTTTGATGACTGTAGTGTTTTTACAATTATTGAGGCTTGCTCTGGGGCTCAGAATATGGTCAGACTTGGTCCAAATGTGCCTCATGCCTTCAAAAAGAATGTGGGTTCTGCCACTGGTAGGTGAAGTGTTCCAGGAATACCAATCAAGTCAAAGTGGCTGATGGTATTTTACAGATCTCCCATGTCTTTGTTGATTCTGTTTTGTCTAGTTGTTCGACCAACTGCTGAGATTGGGATGTTAGAATCTCCGACCAAAACAGTGGAAGTGTCTCATTCTCCTTTTAATTCTGCCAATTTTCTGCTTCATGATTTTGATGCTCTGTTATTGGTCCCTGTACATTTACAATTGCTTATGTCCTGCCGTTGAACTGTCCTTTTGACCACTATGAAATATTCCTCCCTCTTGTCCTAGGTTTTCACGTGCAATCTGTATTGCATCCCAGGAACCTTCTCATGCTTGCTGTTGGCGCGGCACCAATTTGTCCTTCCGTCATCTGCTTTCAGCCTATCCGTATCTTTAAATCTTTTTTCCCCCCCAATATTTATTTTGAGAGAGAGCGGGCGAGCATGTGCACACAAGCAGGGGAGGGGCAAAGAGAGAGAGAGACAGAGAGTCTGAAGCAGGCTCCAGGCTCAGAGCTGTCAGCACAGAGCCCAATGCAGGGCTTCAACTCATGAACTGCGAGATCATGACCTGAGCCCGAGTTGGACGCTTAACCAACTGAGCCCCCCAGAAGCCCCACCCTATCTATATCTTTAAAGTTAAAGCATATCCTTTGCAGACTGTATATAGTTAGGTCTTATTTTATCCATTCTGCCAGTCCCTGCCTTTTAATGAGTGTCTAGTGCATGAACATTTTATATAATTTTTGATGTGACTGGATCTGGGTCCGCCACCTTATTTTCCGTTTTCTATTTGAATCCTGTTTTGTTCCCTTGTTCCTTTTTTCCTGCCTGGTGGGAGAGGGGAGAATCATTTGAATATTTTTTTACATTTCTGTTTTTCCCGTTGGCTTCCTGGCTATTCATTTTGTCTTATTTTTATAGAGGCTGCCCTCGAGATTACAATATACATCTTTACCTTTTCACAACACACAGTAGGACCACGTCTGTCCTCTCTTAACCTTTATGCTATCCTTGGCATTTACCCAGATACATTACCCCTTCCGGTAAGTACTCATTCTCTTCTGAAAATCTGGGTTTCCATCTGGGATCATTTCCATTCAGCCTAAGGAAACTTCCTTAGCGCTTTTTGTCATGCAAGTGTGCTGGCAGCAAGTTCTCTTGGTTTTCTTTTGCTTGATGATGTCTTTATTTCATTTCCATTCCTGAATGATCTTGTCATTGGATAGAGCATCCTGAGTTGACAATTGTTTTTCTTTCATACTTTGGAAATCTTGTCCCATTCTCTTTAAGACGCTCCGGTTTCTAACAAGAAGTGGTATGTGAATTGGACTGCTGTGCTCCTGCACGTCCTATGACATTTTTTCTCTCAGTCTTTATCACTGGCCTTCAGTACTTGTGACAAGAACGTGCCTTGATGTGGCATTCTCTGTGTTCATTCTGCTTTGTGCTAGCATCTTGTATTAGCACATTTCTGCCTCCCCCCTCCCCCAGTTCGTTTTTATTGTTTCTATTTCTCATCTGAGACTTCCCATTTCTCTGCTGAGATTTTCATGCATTGAAAATATGTTTTATGCCATAAAAACCCTGAGGAGAGTCATAGTAACTGCTTGAAAATCCTTGTCTGTTGGTTCTGACATCTGGTTCATCTTGGGGTTTGAATTCAATTGATTTTCTTTTATTTAGAGAATGTGTTCCATTTTCTTGGTTCCTTGGATGTTGGGAAAGTTTGGATTGCAGCCTGAGTAATACTAAGTTGTGGCGATTCTTGTCTGGGCTGGAGCTACAAACTCAAGATTGGGTGCAGCCCCTTGTCGCTTGTTCAGATCTTTTGTCTGGAGCTGAGCTCTGAGCTGCTTCACGTCTGGCTACAGACCTGCGGCTCACACTTTTGTCAGACGTGTGGGGAGACACATTTTAGGATCCCCCTTTCTCCTGGGATTCCTCCGTTATTTTCAGACTTCAAGGATTCTCTGCCTCTCTCTTCTGGGTCTCCAGGCCAGGAGGGTTACAACTCGCCCCTCATGCTCCACTTCTGCTATGTGTGCACCCTGCGCTGCACGTGGCCCCAGGCTAAAAGCCTCAGGGGCAGGAGGGAGGTTTGTTCCCCCCCATCCTCCAAGGGAAAGTGTTCTCCAGGGCCTTCCCGCATCTGTGCTGTCTTCTCTCTCTTCAGGGTGGCAGGTCTGGTCTTCCCTCAGGCTTCTGGTCTTCGCTGCGGTGCTGGGAGTCTGTTTCCCACATGCGGCTCGGGGATCACTCACAGGTGGGGACAGACTGGGTTTGGGGACTGCCCCTCAGGCTCCTTCCCTTCTGGGGCTCCTCTACTCTGCTCAGCACTTAGGCTTTCCCAGCCCCACTTCTGTGGCTCCTAGGGCCAGGAGAACGAAGGACTTCCATGTGAACCTCTCACCCCCAGGAGTAAACTACGTGGGCGGGGCTTAGTAGCCCCAGGCTATGGAGGCCAAGGATGCGAAGCTTAACTTCTCTAGCTTTCAATCTCCCTCCCATCTCCCTCCTCTCAACAAGTGAGAGCTCCTGTTGGAATCTGTTTGCTTCTCTTCACACTCTAGTGCCTTAAATACAGCTGTACATTGTGTTACTTGTCCAGGCTTTCTAGCTATTTCTGTAGGGAGCCACTCGGGGCCATGAGACCTAGAAGCGGGTGTTCTCAAGCTGACTGCCAACCAAGCTGTCTTAATTCAGTAACATCTGATGAGTGGCTATTCTGTGCAAGGCGGTGTAGTATGTTAGACGTCACCGGGGACATAAACGTAGAAAATGTGGCAAAGGACTAAAGATGAAATGAGAGAGATTGAAATATATATGCATATTTGTATACAAGACAGCATGGGAACTTTTTTTTTAGTAGCTTAACACTGGAAATCATCTGCACGTCTACCAGTAGTAGAAGGGATAAACCATGGACTATTTACACAATGTGATATTAATACATCCGTGCAAAGGGGCAACTTTCAGGTAGCAACAAAAACGTCTCTTATACACAAGGTTGAGCAAAAGAAGGAGGGTTCAAAGAAAGATAGACTGTGTGATTCTGTCTCTGAAAAGTTCAAAAATGGAAAACAAGGTCTTTTGGGAACATACACAAGGATGGTAAAGTTATGAAGGAGAATAAGACAGTCTCCTCCAAAGTCAGAACAGTGTTTATGGGCAGGGATTTCTGGGCTGTTGGCAATGTTCCATGTCTCGATCTGAACAGTGAACGCATGGATACTCACTTTATAATTATTCTTTTAAAGGTCACATCTATAGTTTATGTCGTCATCTATATAAGATACTGTTCACAGTTTAAAAAGAAAGAAGGGGAGTGGCACATGATGAATCCCACGAACCAGTTATTATTATTCTTAGGACTCAAAATTCTTCTGAAAATAGGTATAAAATGTGTTCCTTCCAATCTCGCTAAAACTAGTGAGCAATAATATAATTTGCTACCAACACAAATCAGGTTTAACTTACCCAATGCCAAAGAAAAGCCGACTTTAAGTGATTTTTAAAAACTGTTTCCTTATTTTAAATATCACAAGGTCATTTCTGTTTGAAAAACCATGGGGGAAATCCCTTTGATGAGCACAAATCTTTTCTGGACACAAATAATTAGCTGGTAATTTATCATATTTTTAATGTTGGAGTTTCTGTATATTTGATTCTTTTAAGAGGAGCATACTGGTGGTGACCTTCATAGCCTAGTAATCAGCATTATATTGGTCAAAGATTAGGAAAGCCCTGAAATAATTGTCTGAATTCATAACTTAGCTGTGCTTGCGATGAAGACCTTACTTCTAAGTTTTCAAAACGGACTCAGTTGCCTGCAATCACCGCGCGGTGGGGAAGGTACTTTCTGCTGTTCTTGGGGCTCTCAGGCAAGAATCCTGTGAGGAACCCGGAGGTGGTGAATTGCCAGGAAAACAGAAACTGTTACATCAGGTCATTAGTTGTCACCAGTTCACTGACAGGCATCAACAGTATTCCTGTTCTTCACAGAACTAGGCTTTCATGGCCCTGAGGCCTCAGAAACCAACTAATGTGGTACAAAGACACTTCTGCTCGCATGGCCAGACGCTCACCAGCATCCCCAGCGTGACTGCTTATGGACCAATCACTGCTCTTCCCAGCTCGCCCCAGAAATGAAAGCAGCCTCTATAAAGTAGTTTCGGTCCTCCAAACGAACAGATTTTGCTACACGTATGGAAGTATAGTAGTGGACTTTGGTTTCTTCAAAAAGTCTTTTATAACCTTGAAATTTTCAGAAACTTTTGGGAAGTGTATGCTTAAGTAAGAATATCTCTTTAAAAAATCACTAGAGTTACAGACAATGATTTTGTGTTCTTATTCTTTCACTTAAAAACATTCTATTTTTTCTCTGGCTTGAGAGTACTAATAAGGAGAACCCACAGAACAAATGACTATAATTTGTTAGTTGTCCTTTTTTCAGAAATAATTCATTCTTCCACTTATTATCCAATAAAAAGGGATAATTTTGTAATGATCGGGGAGCTTTTCTTCTTGGTCATAAATTACATCACCAAACACTTTGTAAGGATTATAGCGAACAACTTGACCAGTAGCTCTCAAGGCGATGAATGGAACAATCTCAGCGATTATCCTGTGGTCAGTCTGATGGAAAAGTCAAGACTGGGACCGATGAAAAATGATAACTTGTTCGATTTTTTAACCACCAGAGTAGAATCTCTCCTTAGGAAATGTTAGTTTGTGAATCACAAATTTCTGCCTATACCAAAGAAAGTAATTCTATCAAAACCAATAGCAGAGATTTAAAGATAAAACCACATAGATTGGGGCACCTGGGTGGCTCAGTCGGTTGAGCGTCCAGCTTCGGTTCAGGTCACGATCTAACGGTTCTTGGGTTGGAGACCTGCGTCAGGCTCTGGGCTGACAGCTCAGAGCCCGGAGTCTGTCTTGGGAGTCTGTGTCTCCCTGTCTCTCTGACCTTCCCCTGCTCACACTGTCTCTCTCTCTCTCTCAAAAATAAATAAAAAACACTAAAACACACACACACACACACACACACAGATTAACTTTTCAGTGGAAGAGTATCAACATTGTTGCCCTCGTGTGGCAAATGTGTGTGTGTGTCCCTTGGTCACTGGACACTGGTTTAGAGATCTGGGCAAAACTTCTTTGACTACAGAAAATTCAGATTTTTATCACTTTCCAATTACGTGTTCTAGTTTTCAAGACTATATTCGAGGTGTGATGAAAACAAAGACACATTTTATACTCTGGGGTCACAAAGTGAAAACTAGGCTTAATCTATTTCTCATTCATCGCAAGGAAGGAAAAAATCCTATCAACTGCTTACGACTCTACCATATGTTTAATGAAACAAAAATAATGTAAGACATTAAATATCAAGAGTTAGACTATCAAGAATGGCTATTCTAAAAGTAAGTATGACATGAAGTTGTTGCATGTTTAGTGTAGTTTCAATTATGTATGAGAAAACACTCCATGTATGTTTGAGTACTCGGCAAAGGAGTGATGAGTCTAATTTCAAATGTTTTAAGGTTACTCGACAACACTGAGGAAGATACTGTCGAAACCAAGAACTTAACTAGGTGTTACAAATGCTTCAGGTTAAACAAATTGATCTAATAGTCAAATAGGTTTGTGAATTAGGAGACAAAAATTTAAGATTTAAAAGAAAGAACAGCTGAAATTCATGGCTCAAAGATTAAGATGATTGCAAGCAACTGAGTCCATTTTGAAAACTTAGAAGTAAAGTCTTCATCGCAAGCACAGCTAATTTATGAATTCAGACAGTTAAGATGAACCGAAAAGAGCCTGGACCCGCCATTAGCCTCTCTCTAGCCTGGTTCCTCACTTGCAAAATGTAAATTATCTTTGTATTTCTCACAGTTGTTGGGAAGACTAAATAAGAATGCTTATAGAAAACCACCTAGCAGAGGACCCGGCACAGAGCAAGTGCTCAATAAATGGAATTAGATAACAAACAACAGAGGAAAAAAGAGCCAAAAGAGGGAGATTTCTGTCAGACTGAGGAGCAGATGTAACATTTTAAAAGACACACACTTTAATTTTTTGCTTCTGTTTGTCTAATTTATAAAGTCTGTGGTATCATCTAGCTGGGTTACACGTAAAAGAAATCTTCTATTTTATGGTTCGTCATGTAAGAGTTGTCAGTGTTTTATAGGAAAGGAAGATAAAACCGCTCTGATCCCACCAAGGCTAACTGGTAACCCTGGCCGTCATCTCCTTAGTCTTTGTGAGGGCAGGGATTTGGAGGCAACCAGGCCATACAATAGTGGTTCTTCAATCTGGTAAATCATTCAAATCACTCAGAGAAGCATTTAAAATGACAGATTCCCAAATTCATCACCAAACCACTGAGTCAGAATCTGAGGGGACCCCCAGAAATCGGCACTTGAAATCGGTGACCTGTGTGACTGTGTGCCTTCTCTCGGAGCCCTCGCCTTGATGGAAGGAGAAACAGATCCACCACAAAGCTGTAACCATCAAGACAGTACGGCACCGGCACAAAAACAGACACGCAGATCAATGGAACACAGGTTTGTTCTTACATAAGACCCAGACAGAAAGGACTCTAACATCCATGAGTTCTCCCGTGCTGCCTACCGATCTGGCCCCGGCAAACTGCTCTGAGGGATTCTACCGAGGGAACGCATGCCTCTCCTTGGCGAAGATTCCCATGTGCTTCCTTCCCATGTGCAGACTGGCGACTTGGAAGGCTTGAACCACATCGTGCACGTGCGTGTGCTGGGGCATGTGTGCGTGCACATGCACTTGAGATCGTGTATTTCCTAAGACCGTCCTCACACGGGGATCGAATGGTCCTAACAATCAGCTGCCAGCACTATCCATCCAGCGGCCTCCTGAACCACCAATGATCTTGTGTTTATTGTTCCATGAGAGACAAAAGTAACTTAGGAGTAAGACCCTTGTCTTTACTGGACAAGGAAGTCAAGGAGCTTAGAACAGGAGAGAGAGTCACTCTGACTTTTAAACTTCTGCAGAGACCATTCTGGGTTTTAGCGGAGCTTCGATAAGAATGTAGCCAGTGTCCCTTTTTTTTTAGGATGGAAGTCCAGCCCAGACCTGTACGTTTTATACTTGGTGCTTCCTACAATCCACCCACAAGTGAAAAGGAATTGATAATATTCCAAAAAGAAGGGAGAAAATAGTACACACACACACACACACACACACACACAAATGAGGTTGAAAAGTCAGACGAGGCCACTGGAACAATTAGAGCTGTTCTAAGCGAGCAGCAGACTGGACGTGAGGAAGGGCTAGCTGCTGGCCGGCGGGGTGGCCCCGGGCACTGGAGCGCAAACCTCCCCGTCCCACGTGAGTGGCTCATGATCGGTGTTTGTCTGGCCCTGCGAACACGCATGCTCGGTGCATCCTGCGGAAGAGGGAAATCAGGCAAGAGGCAAACGGTGGCTCCGTATTTTTCAGAGGAGCCCGGGAGCTCCACCACGTTCCTCCCTTTCCAAGAGAGGTTCAGAAATAGAGTGAGGTCACTTATCCGAATAGTTCCCTCTGCTTGAACTATAATGAAATCAGTGCAAGCAACAGCCAAGAAGAGATCGTATTAAAAATCTAGGGAGGTCGATCTGCACGGGCAGTATCCTATTGATGTGTGCACCGAAGGGAAGGTCAGGCCAGGGGTCCGTAGCACTGAGAATACAGAGTGTGGAATTATATTATAGGCTTAAAAAATGGAACTATTCCAACAAGGTGACCGGGACTTCTGCTCTGACCTTTGCTCTGCTCTCGTGCTTTGGCAGGAAAGCGGACCCTGCGGGAAGTCTATGGAGAGTCGTTCTCCAAAGCAGAATGTTTGTCTGAACTAGCATCTCAGACCACCACCCAGTGGTCCACAGACCCCCTTCTCTGCCTGCCTCCCTTCCATTCAGCAAATAATGAAGTGCCCTGATGTGCTAATATGGTTTCAGATACTTCAGATTAACAAAACGTGAAGGTCCCTGCCCTCATGGAGCTTCCATTAGCTGGGAGAAGGATAATAAAGAACAATAAATAAGTACATGCAAAGGATAAATAATGCAATGGAAGGGAAAAAAAATACAGTAGAATTAGGGGGGCAGGGAGTGTGAGTGTTGGAACTGGAGGTCAGGGTAGGCCTCAGGAAGTCAGGCATCGCTTACGCGAGTGGGTACATGAAGGGGGTGCGCAGACATCGGACAGAGCAGTTGGGACAGGGAAGGGAGACCAGTACAAAGGTCCTACGAGCAGAGAGCTGCTGGTGCGTTGGGGCGAATTAGCCATCGCTGTGGTTTTCAAACTTGACCTAATATCAGAACTGCCTGGGGGCTTGTTAAAACGCAGAGCTAGGTCCCAGCCCCAGAGCTTCGACTTCAGGAGTTCTGGAGGCCGAGAATGTGCATTTCTAACAAGTTCTATGGGATGCTGGTGCCGCTGGCACAAGGGCTTTGCTTTGAAAACCAGTGACCTAGGGGCGCCTGGATGGTTCACATGGTTAAGCGGTGAACTCCTGATTTCGGCTCAGGTCATGATCTCGTGGTTCATGGGATGGAGCTCCAAGCAGGGTCTGGATCCTCTCTCTCCCTCTCTTTCTGCCCCTTGCCCTGCTGGCATGCATGCTCTCTAAGTAGATAAGATAAACTTAAAACAACAACAACAACAACAACAATGATCTAATGCTTATTTCAAAAACGGAGTCACTAAGTAACAGTGGGTCATTACATTGATTTAATGGGTCTGCCTGGCAATTAAAAAAAAAGGAAAGAAATAAAAAATATCAGAGTTCATCACATTTACTAAGGACAAACATTAACATTTCTCTTTTATGAAACTTTTGTCTTAGTTGTATAGAAATGTACGGTGCATTTGTTTGCTGTGGGTGGTGGTCAAAAACGTTAGTCTGATGACATTAGTGTGTCACTAAATAACACCAGCCACATGAATCGGTGGGAGGAATTACGAGAGTCTTATTTTCCCAGTGGGACACAAAGCCGAACTTGCCTGGGGTCCTCTCTTCCACTCACCCATACATCTCAGCCCATGGGAACCTCACCATCCCTTTAACACGGAGAACATCAAGCAAGTCCAGGTTTCTCCTTAAAACCTCCCCAGCGAAGTCCCCTTTCTCTGCTCTGGCCTCCCCCAGAACTGAACTTCTATACTGGTCATTTAACACGCAGCACAGATCTTTGCAAGCTGCGTCTTTTCTCTCTTGAAGTGTGACCTGTTGTTTTGAGGACAGGGTTGGTGTCTTACACACCTGTATTTGCCCATCAATGCCCTGGCAATGTTGTGTTTAAAGTGGCCTAGGTGAAGACAGAATAAAGAGTCAAACCACATTTAAAAATCAGAATGTGTTGTTTGAATGCTGTACGTACTATAAATGAGGATGATGAAAATTTAGTAAAGGAACAAGTGAATGAATAACTTCTGAAATGTAGATTTGGGGACAGAGGTACATGGATGGGAGAAACAGGGCGAGATGCAAGGGAACCAATCAGCTGGCAGAGCTTAGTGCTAAGGGCAGGCACAGCCCCCCAACTTCCCATTCTGCACCCCACAGCCTGGGCTGAGGGGTCTCAGAACAGCAGGCCATGGAGACAGCCCTCGCTTTGCCCTGGGTGACACTAAGCCCTTCGGATGCTCTGCTCTAAGGCTGTGTCGTGGATACGGAGAGCTGAAGGACCAAAGCCGAAGTCAGCATTTTGGCGGAGAGGAGAGCTAGATGGAAGCAAGAGGTGGAGTGGAAATGTTAATTTCCGCTGTGACTGTATGGCAGGGGTGAACTGAGGTGGGCTGCAGGGGAAGGGGAAGCCTGCCCTGGGACCCTAAGCATGAGCAGTTCATCTGACAGAAAGACACGAAGCTGCGAGGCGGTGGAAGGAGAGGAGGCCGGAGGCAGGATCCACAGGGAAACGAGAACCAGAGCCGAGAGCAAGGCTCCGGGGGGCCCTGTGTGCTGGGCCACAGGAGAGCCTCTCCTGGCCACCGGCCTCGGGAGGAAGGAGGGGAAGGGGGCTACCAGTTAGGAGGCTAGGGTAACAGACCGCCTGAGACGTGGGGAAGCAGAGCGGCCGAGTGGGAGTGTGGAGGGAAAGGAGAGATTTGGGAAACAAAGAACTCACAGAACTGGTGGCACTTCTGCGTTAGAGCGGATGCTGGCTGGTCACGTTTCCATGGGAGGAAATCCACGAGGACACAGGAGCGTGTGGCTGTGGACCCGCTGACGGGAGTGTCTGTGGGACCTGGAGGCGGGCCACCCAGTAGCAGGTGGGCACGCCCGGGGGGCACTCAGAAATCAGCTCTGGGGACAGGCAGCTGACAAGAAACTTGGGGTGCGGATGGGGAGAGACACCCGGTAGGACAAAAGGGGCAGTTTTTAAGCAAGTCAGGATTAAGAAGCTATGAAAAACTTCTTGAAATTTCAGTTAACTAGATTTCTCTTTACACAACAGAGAAAGTATTCTAAAAAGTAAATATAAAATAAAGGCTTTAAAAAGAGCCTGGTGTGAAACTGGCTACCTGCCTTTAGTTCCTATGCTTTATCAAGCGAATGAGATGAGAAGTTCAATTAATGACAGTGACTTATATTGTCCCATAGCTTCCTATTTATGCTAAAAGGGATGTTATCTTCTGGTCAATTTCCCCCTGAAACACATGGCCTAATTTTCAAACACTAGATATGGTAAAATTCTTACTTCTCAAATCACAGAGCATTCACGAAGTCAAAGAGAAGAGGGAACCCAGGGACTTTAAGTGACTGAACACGAGGTGCTGTGGCAGGGGTGCGAGAAGTCGCAGAGCCCCGGCTGTCTGCTGACCCATCGCCATGACGCTCCAGTGGCTCATGGGAGTCAGGAACACGGCCTGGGGTGGACGCAGACAGTGGGAACTTTGAGCTGTGGCTTCTAACTCAGCTCCCGGAGGACACACTAACTTTATTTATTTCCTTCCAAACCCTAAAGCAGAAATCAGCGACTCAGGATTTCAGAGCCTGTTCTTTATGTCTCTGTTTATGCAGGAGGGTCTGAAAAAACTAATTACCTGGTATTGCCTTTCCCAGACTTCATGGAATACCAACAAGAAGAGGATGTTTAGAATGACATTAATACTATTTACTCTGAACAGCCAAGTTGTTTAACTATATAGACAGATTTATCCAAAGAGTATATATTCCCACACAGGATATTACACAAATATTTTAGAAGGCTCTGTCAAATAACATTTGATTGAAAAATATTTTATTTGGTTGAAAGTCAATTACTATGCCATGGGCTTCCAGATCTTAATGTTTACTTGCCCAAAATTGGAAGAATAACTCTTCTACAAATTTGGCTTCACTCCCATAATGCAAGGGGAACTTCAGAAACTTCTGCGTCATCTTCAGCTGACATTAGCTGACTATTTCTCATGAGCAAGGAGCAGTGTGCGCCTCTTAACAACCCAAAGGGTAGTTGGAAAGGACTTGGAATTTTCCTCATGTTTAATTTATATTTTGAGAAAGAACAAATCAGTAGCTACACACACTTCCATACTTTCACAAAGACCTTATTACAACAGCATTTCCAGTTTAAAGAAACCTCCTTTCTGTCAATCTTACGCACAAAGCTATTATTATGTGCCTGACAATTATTTTATCAGTATATATTAGTAAACCAGCCAAAAGGCAATAATGTGCTGTCATGTAGTATAATACAAATATTATTCAACACACAGCTTGAATTTTCAATCAACTCTAGATACAGCAGTATTCTATGAATTAAACTCTAGAGGTTTTAAGTGATTCGTTTTATTATAAACACTCAATCCAAAAAGATGATTAAAATAATTGAGATAAGGCTTGATTATAAATATAAACAGCCTTTTTCCTGGTAACATCTGTGGTAATAATGTGCTATCATTTAAACCAACTGAGGATGACTCACCATCTGTGAATAAATATAACTTCAGTTTCTTTTCTAGTACTGGGGATGGTTTGCTTTCTTTTCTTTTCTTTCTTTTTTTTCTTTTTCTTAAAAAAAAATCATCCCTCCTCCTTCATCTGTCCCTCTTGCAACCACAGAGTGAGATGGTAATCTGAAATTAGGAGTACAGTTTCTCGCTATGTTTCATAACAAAATGAACTGGCATCTAAGGGATTGAGGTGGATAGGAAAAAAATAGACTAAAGACACAATTAGTAACCAATAATCTGGAAGAAAGGAGCTAAGGTTTATCGCAGGGGAGAGACAGATATAAAAGAAGAAAATTATGTGGTGGGACAGCAGAGCGAGGAAGCACTGGCTGTCCACAGAACAGAAAGGAGACAGAGAATGGTAGAGTGAGCAAAAGGATATATAAAGTTCTAAGAAGAAGGTTGCCTAGTGCTGTGGTCTTGTCTCCTAAATACCATTTATTTAAAAAAACAAAAAACGGAACCAGAGCTCATTGGAGAATTGGTTGATTCCAGGACTGGATCAGGAAAAACATGAGATGAGTATTGAGTATCTGGCACCCCAGAAAAGGAAAAGTGTGCTCAAAACAAGATTGGGGCATGCCACAGGATGCAGGCACCAACCTGGAGGAGCTCCTGCCGGCCTAAGCTGGAACAATTTGAGCAACAAAATAAATAAGTGATAGTACTGAATTATACTCATTAACAAAACACAAAATTATCATTAGGTAGATGCTACAGTAATAAACTGTGCAGGTAAGATCCACTGATGGATGATAAATTCAGTGGGCAAAAATTTCGTGGAGAAACAGGATATTAGCAAAGTCTCACTCTGAAGAGAGTAATCAATTGTAAAGGGAAAAACTCTGACTTTTTCCAGGAGAAATCTCTTAGACACATCAACCAAACGATCAAGGAAAACCATGATCAGTAGTGAGACATGTTGACATCAGGTGCCTCCTGATTCTATGCACTGAGAAGGATGTAACATCACTTCTATGAGTATTTTGGTTGAATGCATGTAATTTCAATGTAATCATGAAAAAACCCAACCTCAGGGACATTCTGCAAAACAACTGAGCAGTACCATCCACACTGTCAAGGTCATGAAAGGTCAAGAAAGACTGAGGAATGCTAACAGATTGCAGGAGAGTAAGGAAAGCAAAATGCAAAGTGGGATCTGGATAGGACTAGGGAGCCGAATAAAGAACACTAGGAGAAGGAAAATAGTAATATTCACACAAGGTCTGTAATTCAGGTAATAGTAGTATACTCACATTACCTTTGTTTTTTTTATTAAAATTTTTAATGTTATTTTTGAGAGAGATGAGCAGGGGAGGGACAGAGAGAGAGGGAGACACAATTTGAAGCAGGCTCCAGGCTCTGAGCTGTCAGCACAGAGCCCAATTCAGGGCTCGAACCCATGGACCATGGGATCATGACATGAGCTAAAGTCAGACACGACTGAGCCACCCAGGTGCCCCAATTTTCTGATTTTGATGTTGTATTTGAGTTATGTGTGTTGTTAACATTAGGGGAACCTGGATGAAGTTTTTATATGAACTCTACCTGCTGTTTTTGCAACTTTTCTGGGAAGTCTAAAATTATTTTAAAAGAAAATGTAGAACAAAAAACAGCAAGGCAGTACTGATTCAACAATCTTCCCTTTGCTTCCCAATGCGGACTATCCTCCTCCTCCTTTGTATTTTCCCTCCCATCTACTGCTCCCTAGAATAGCAAACATTTTACTTATTTATCTGGTTGTCCATTTCCCCCCACCAAAAAATAAGCTCTATGAAGGCAGGCATTTTTATCTGTTTCGTCCAGTGCTGTATCTATAGTCTAGTACGGAGCCTGACACATATGGGGGGAGAGAGTTAAATGAATTAAAATTGTGAAGAGGAAGGTAGAATAAAAATAAAGCAGGTCTGGAGATAGAAAATTTTACTCCTGAACCCGTGAATTCCAACAAGTCCCCGTTTCCTCTTTATAGCATATAAAGTGAGCATTTCATTCATCTTCTCCTCATATTTACAGAGTACCTATTAGGTATAAGACACTGAAGTACGCATCAAGGGGATATAGATGACCAAGATATGAGCCCTCTTCTCAAGCAAGTCAGTGCTGATTGGGAGAGAGAAAACATTTGAACCACTATGCACAGGGTGGAAGGGGCCAGGAGTCTCACCAAATGTAAGCAGCAAATGCCGTGGGTATTTAGAGGAGGGAAACATACGTAGGGTGAGAAGTAAAAGGAAAGGTTTCAGAACAGTTCACAAACTCAGCGAGGTCTTAAAATGCTTAGGATGAGTAAGCAAAGAGCAAAGAGGCGAGGGGTTGAGACCCTGGGAAGACAGAACTGTGTAAGCAAATCTAAACGTGCGGGACGCAGGAGGCAGAAGGCACAGAGATCATTCTGGTCTACTGGAAGTAAGGGAAGTATGGAGAGCAGAGCCTGGAATGGGAGCTGGGGGCGAGACGTGCCTGGTCTCGGAGTCCTGTCCAAAGACTCCAGACTTTACCTGGTGGCGGCAGGGCGCTCAACTCTAAGTCATTTCAAAGAGGAGGCAGGTGTTACTAGGGCACTGCTTTATAAAAATTATTCACGGAATCTTGGAAGATGGAAGTCCAGACTGTTAACGGCAAGAAATCTCTGGAATTATCCTTTATAACTTAAGAAAAAAAATTTTTTAAGTTTATTTATTTATTTAGAGAGAAAGCAAGAGTGTGAGCGGGGGAGGGGTGCAGAGAGAGAGAGAGAATTCTAGGCAGGCTCCATATGTCAACGCAAGACCCCAAAGTGGGGCTCCAACTCATGAACCGTGAGATCAGGACCTGAGCCCAGATCAAGAGTTGGAGGTTTAAGCAGCTGAGCCACCCAGGCCTGCCTGCAACTTTTTATAATAGAAATTCTTTCAACCTTCTTTCTTACGTTATGGACTGAGTCCCCTGCCGGCTGGTGCTCTTCCTATGCTTCCACCCAGACCTCGTTGTGAATACTTTGTGATTTCCTGGAGCCGTGTCTGGGCTGCTAAACAACTTAAGTTGTCAGGAAACATTTTCTTAGGTTGCACTAACCCCAGTCTTGGTTCAATTTCTACCTGCTATCCTCCGGCCTACAGTGAACTGCTTAGCTCCTCTTTTACCGAATCATCCCGAAAGCCGTTTTTATGTGTTCCTGAAGTCTTTTCTTCTCCAGGTTATACATCCTCTATTCCTCACCTTACGTGGGTTACAGGGTCATTACTGTAACTGCACCCGGGCCTGCACCCAGCCTGGTTTACGAACGTGATGCTCGGTCACGTTGCTCCCATACCGCACAGTGCCCTTCTGAGCCCGTTTCTTGGCTGGTAAGTATCCCTACGTCCTCAGCCCTGCATGGAATCTCCCGGCCGTACTTCTTCTTTAACTGAAACTCAGCTTTCTCCTTGGGGCTCTGATTCCCCTGGAGCTTCTGGAAGTTAGAGGCTGCTCATTCTTCAAGGTCTGGAGGGCAGCTGGCGCCCTCTTTGTTTTCATTATTGTCTCCCGGTTATTATTCCTCTATCCTTAAGCAGAAGACTCTGCTCATAGGGGGCTGGTACCGGCTTGGCCTCATCTGTGTGCACCTGCCACCTACGGCCACTGACTGACCACAGCATGTGGCTCACAGTCTCTCTCTCCACCTACGGCTTATCGTCCTGCGGGACTAAGAAGCCTTTGCGAACGACCAGCCCACCCCTGGCTTCCAGGTCACTAACGGGCTCAACCTCACTGAGTTCCAGTCACAGGCACGGTGCTTCAGACCCTCGCTCACGGCCAGAGCCAGACCACGCCATCACCAAGACGTGCTCCACTTCTGCGATCTCTGGTCTAAACACACGGTTCTTTAGCCCCATTTCCATTTACTGCCACTGCACTCTCTCTCTGATCCCGTTCAAATCCCCTTCCAGATATTTTGTGACCCTTTCCTTCCAGCCTCCTGAGAGCTCTACTTCTCTACTGACTTAGCGTAGACACCAAGATCCACCACACCCTATATGCAGCCACTCCAATCTTTATGGGTTTTTGAACTGGTTCCCGTGGCGTCATTCAAATAAACTGGAAACAACACTTGCGCGCCCTCAAAAAACACAACACACACCCCCCCTCAAAACACAAAAAGCCTACGAAGTCTTACTTTATGTAAGAATGGAAACGCTATGAACTCCTGACATTTAAAGAATTGTCAGGAAGAGAGGAAAGTCAAAGCCGGAGGGGCTGGTAAACTGTAATCGGTTTCTCCACACGGTGGAGCCATTTTAGCTGATAAACAAACCTCGCTGCTGTTTACTTTCCGTGGAACTTGTGTGAGCGGTTATGATGACTAATGTGCTATTGTTTTACAAACTCTGCTGTTATAACTGAAAATATTTTCCCATCCTACAACAATCTCTCTCAGGCACTCCGAAGCAGTGGTTCTGTGATAGTGCTAAAAACACAGCGCCCCAAACAGTAACGCTGCAGCAGAAGTTGGCTGTGATAAAACACTGGGATGAAGAAGGCCAAACTAGGATGCCCTGTGTTGTTATTCTGGGAACGAGTGCTCTAGAAAAATGAGAGGTAATGAGGCAAACACTGAAGAGAAGCATTCAAGCGAAAATGTGCGACAATGCTGTATATTCACAAAATACTCACTTTATGTCTTTTTTTCTTTTTGAGAAATTTCGTCTTAGAGTGGGAGTTTCATATCATGAGAAACTGAACGTGCAAATGCTAAGTGCCTTCGTAAGAGACCCTATTTCCCTGCCTCCCCCAAGAGATGCTTCTCTTTCCAGAGCTCCGTGCAGGCAGACAGTGAGTGGTGTGGGGATTCTGAGCACGGACTCTGGAGCCAGATTGAGGAGGAATCTCCTAGGTCCAAGGTGTTCTGGCTGTGTGGTCGTTTAACCTCTCTGTGCATCAGTTTCTTCATCTGAAAAGTTAGGGCAAAACACTACCCGCCTCCAAGGGTTGTGAGGATCAAAGGAGTTAAGGACGCAAGACACTGAGAACGCCACAGGGTGCTGAGTAACCACTATGTGTGGCCCCGTCTGTGGTCACCACCACCACCAGTGCCTTCCCATCAACCCCTGATACTTGTAAGACTGACTTATTGCATGGGGCTAAAAAAGGAAGGTGCTCCTTTATACAGCATGGTGTGAAGGGGTTGGTCCTCCTTGGGTTGTTTTCTTCTTGAAAACTGTCAGAATCCCTCTGCGTCACGGTTCTGTGAACCAGCAGGGAGCAGAGAAGGCAGTACGGACCCTTTGCTAGCACAAGTACTGACTGGTAAGTGGTAACACTCTAGTGGAGTTGGCTCAGATACTAATAATACTTAATATTTACACCAAGGGACGCAAATTTCCTTCCCCAGTCTTACCTTCAGCCTGTCTTTGGGCAGCGCGACAGCCCCCTGCTTGATGATTTCCAGGACCCGTTCGACAGAGAGCTCGGCTCCAGCTTGCAGCAACCTTGAGCTGAAGAAGGTGATCACCTGGAATGAAAAGCGTGATCTTTTAAACAAGCAGATGTGCACGCTACCTCTCTCACATGGCGGGGCCATTTCTTTTTTTTTTTCTAATGTTTTTTATTTATTTTTGAGAGACAGAGACACTGCGAGCAGGGGAGGGTCAGAGAGAGAGGGAGACACAGAATCTGAAGCAGGCTATAGGCTCTGAGCTGTCAGCACAGAGCCCGACGTGGGGCCCGAACCCACGAACCGTGAGATCACGACCTGAACTGAAGCTGGATGCTCAACCGACTGAGTCACCCAGGTGCCCCAGCAGGTCCATTTCCTAGAGTGACCTGACCCGGCTTTACTCCGCTTGCTCTCCTGCACATGGTCCTCTCTCAAAGGGTTTGATGGCTGAGTCAGAGCCAGCAACTGAACATTCCGGGCAGGTGACCCAAGCTGTGGCTTAAGGAAGCCTCCGGGTTCTGCTCCTTCAGTGTGCTGCCTCCCCTTGCATTTATTTGTATTTCATTGAGAGGGTGGCACCCATCAGAAGGTGGGAAGAGAAAACTAAAGCTTAAATTCTGTCAATTTTGAGGCTTACTGACTGGTAACTCTCAAAAAATTAAAAAAAAAAGGCTTAAGGAGAAAACAATCTGAAGCTAATGGCTAAAATGATGTTTGGGGGATCATTTATGAATGGAATGTATTTGCCACACTCTTATCACTGATCAGTTGGGAGAATCACAGCAAGCTAGAATTGCTTTTGTTTCATGTCACAGCAAAGCCTGAACTGGGCAGCAAGAAGTTAATAACAGAGGTCCTCTGAAACTAACACTGTCCTTTAATACTGGTCACTAAAGGGGCGCCTGAGTGGCTCAGTCAGTTAAGTGTACAGCTTCAGCTCAGGTCATGATCTTGTGGTTTGTGGGTTCAAGCCCCTTAGCAGGCTCTGTGCTAGGAGCTCAGAGTCTGAAGCCTGCTTCGGATTCCATGTTTCCTTCTCTCTTTCTCTGCTCCTCCCCCACTCAAGCTCTGTCTCTGTCTCTCGAAAGTAAATAAATGTAAAAAACTTTTTTTTAATTTAATATTGGTCACTAAAAACTAAAAGAACGTCATTATTTTTTAGGATATCATTTTAAGATCAAGATGTTAATAAATTAAGAAGACTATAGGTCATTTTTTAATTCAAGAGAATAACCTAAGTATTTATAGTCAGACATGTAAAAATACAAAAATCTGTTTTGTGAGAAAGTTGAATATTTCCATTTACAGGTTTTCTATTTTATATGTGAAAGAGAAAAGCTAGTTTATAAAAATTACCTAACTGTAGATACAAAATACCTTTTTCTACTCATTAAAATATGAGCATTAAAATGAATCTGGATGATTAACAATCCTGGGTTTTACTCATCATAAAGGTTTCACGTTACCGACAGCAAACACAGTACTGGTCAGAGTCAAAGCACTGGTTGTCACAGTAAATACAAACCCGCAATGCAAACCCCTGCTCAACAAGTTTTCCACCCTGTCCTGTAACGGAGCGTCTGCTCCAGGACAAGGCGGGCGCCGGCTCTGCCCTTTCCTCGGTGTCACGTGTCCGTCTATGGCACTGCCTTGGATTGCTGGGTCCTTTGCATGGCTCTCACCAATCCTCCGTCTTAGAGGCTTTACTTGGTTAAATCTAGATTTATAGCCACGAATAACACATCACAAGGAACTGTAGGTGAACGAAGGTGGAAGTGCCGCTGAGCCCTCCGAGCAGCTGACTCCGAGAGCCTGGCAGGCTGTCCGTGCCAATTCTAAGAATTAGGGAAACTCAATCTCTTTATTTTGAGATGAAGAAAGAAAAGCTCTGAAACGGTCTTCCCTCGCTGCTACAGGCGGTGGGTACAACCTCTGGGTGTATGTCCCCATCCATTTCGGAGGCTGCTGACGAGAGAACAAAGTGTATCAAAGCAAAGCCGACTGCGCGGTGTTCGAATCCAGATACCGCAACCCGCACGAGAGCGCGCAGACACATCGCAGCATCACAGAGGGACGGAATGCAGTGGTGATCTGCTCTTGTTCCCTCCGGACCCCATGTGCCCTGCCCTCTGGCCTCAAGGAACTCCCGCTCCCACCAGGAGAGCTGCCGGGTAGGCAGAAGACTCAGTTTCTAAGTAGATTCCTTTCTTCAAACTGGCTCCCAGTCATTTGTTGTAAGCTGATATTCTCTTGTCATATTCAAACTCATACTGCTTAAAAAATGATACACCTACCACTTCCAGAAGGGAAGTATAATTTATGTATCAAAAAAGAAGGGAACGGACATCTAACTGCATGTTTACTGTGGACCATGTGCTCTACTGTAAATTAAGTCTCACCACAATCCAGTGAGCTGGTAAAGCTCTGTCCTACAGATGACTCAACAGGATGAGAGAGAGAGAGAGAGAGAGAGACTGACTTGCCCCAAGTTAGCCAGATCAGTGTCTGGAGGGAAACTGGTACTTGGATGCTCTTTCTTACTTTATCATGTTGTCTCCAGTTGTTCTTACAGAACAGAAGCCTTCTTTTTCTTTTTAATTTTTTTTATAGTTTATTTTTGAGACAGAGCACGAGTGGGGGAGGAGCAGAGAGAGAGGGAGACACAGAATCTGAAGTAGGCTCCAGGCTCTGAGCTGTCAGCACAGAGCCTGACGCGGGGCTCGAACCCATGAACCATGAGATCATGACCTGAGCCGAAGTCGGACGCTCAACCGACTGAGCCACCCAGGCATCCCTCAAAGGCAACTTTTCAAAGGAAGGGATTTCTCCCTGACCATGCACAGCTTTCCTTCACGCACCATGTTTGGCTACAATTCCTGAAATCGAAGTACAGAACGTTACCTTCAACGATGCTATTAATTGCGAACAATAATTATCCAAGGTCATGTTCTGATTAATCAGCTGCACTCTTTGAGTAATGTCACAATCACACTTAACCATTTATTATTAAACCAGTGAGTGATCATTAGAACACAGATTTATTGAAGTGAAAGGCTTTGGTGGGGTAGATGAGGGTAAAAAGAAGTCAGTCTGCATTAGAGAGGCATTCTTGCTTGCTAAATGGCCATTCTTCCGAAAGGTAAAAGTAGAGAGCTATGATTTTTTTTTCTTTTTAAGACAATAATAAACACGTTTTGAAAAGTAAAATACACATGTATTTTCTTATTGATTCTTAGTTTTCCCTCAAGTTTCTGTGTTTTAATTAATACGTGCGTTAACAGCCTATTCAGTGGGAGAGATCTCCAGAAGATTTACAAAGACAATAGATGATATTTTCAAGAAAGACGCAGTATAATTGGAGGACAAGTTACAGATTAAACACGTGTGATTAAATAGATTCGATCTCATGGTAATGCGGGCTGTGAAGTGCCCAAAGTCAGAAGGTGTAGTTTGGGTCCTGCCTCGGCTACTTCCTGGCTGGCTACCTGACTTGTAAGACACTCCGCCTCCTCCGGAGCAGCAGCTCAGGGCACCTGCTGGGGTCGGATGCTTGGGCTTAATTCCTAGCTCCGCTTATAAATGTAGACAGGCTATTTAACTTCTCTATGCCTCAGTATCCTGATCTATAAATGAGGAAAAACAGCGCTTGCCTCACGGGGGTGTTGTTAAAATTAACTAAGTTAATACCTTCGAAGGGCAAAGAGCAATGCCTGGCACCTGGTAAGTGCTCATGAAGTGTCAGCTTCCGGCATTATCATTAGGTGTCTCTCAGTATCGTCATTTATAAAGTGACAAAGGTGCCCTACCTATTGTGTAGGAAACAACAGTAATACATGTGAAACTTATGGGTAAACCAAACCAGACAGGAGTAGCAAGTGCGATCTGCTGAGGATCCCAGGAAAGCCTGCTGGTTAAAACCCAGCATGATCACCTGACTACGTCACTGAGGGCCAATTTAAAACTCCTCTATTTTTACTTGATGAATCTGTGCATGACCTTTCTCTTTCAAAAAAATTTACATTTTATTATTTTCAGAAAATTTAAACAGTATAGCGCTGAGGAAGTTTTGATAGTTTGCTTTTATTTTAAATCATGAAAGAATGCTGAATTTTGACAAATTTTTCTTTGAGTGCATTGAGATGACTGTATGGTCTCTTTTCTTTAGTCTGTTAATGTGAATGACACTGGCCTTGAATTCCTGGGCTACATGATAATTGAGCGTGCTGCATTATTCTTTTGATACACTGCCAGCTTCAATTTGCTAATATTTTGAGAATTTTTATGTCTGTGTCTATGAGTGATACGGACATGTAATTTTCTTTTCTTGTAAGATCTCTGTCCAGTAGTGGAATTAGGGTAATAATGTCCTTATAAAATGAGCTGGGAAGTATGTCCTCCCCTTGTATTGTATGGAGGAGTCTGCACTGAGATAGTAATACTTCTTTCTTAAAAGTCTGGTAGAATTCAAGGGTGAAGCCATCCAGGCCTGGAATTCTCTTTGTTGGTAAAGTTTTAAGTATTAGTTCAGTATCTGTTAAAGATACAGAACTATTCAGCTTATCTACTTCTTCATGAGTAAGTTTTGAAAGTCTTTGTCTTGCGAGGAATTTGTCCATTTCATCTAAGTCATCAAATTTACCGTCAGAGACTTACTCATAATATTACCTTATTATCCTTTTAATGTTCCCACTAGCATTCCTGATAGGCAATCTGTGTCTTCTTTCTCCTCTTGATTAGTTTGGCTACAGATTTATCAGTTTTGTAAGTTGTGGGTTTTCTTCCCCCTCAAATAACCAGCTTATGGTATTACCAGTTTTGTCTTCTTTCTTTTTCTATTTCACTGATATCTTGTTCTTATTTTTTTTTTCTTGCTTTGGGTTTAATTTATTCTTTCTAGCTTCTTAATGTGGAATCTTATAATTTATTCAAGATTTTTATTCTTTTCTAATAGAAGTATCTAATACTATAAATCTCCCTTTCGCTGTATCCCACAAATTCTGACACATTACCTTTTAATTTTTGCTAACCCTAAAATAGGTTCTTTTTACCTCTGGCCTCCTCTCTGTGACGCATAAGTGCACTGCTTACTTTCCAAGTATTTGGGGGTATTTTCCAGATATCTTTCTTATTGATTTCTAGTTTAATTTCATTGTGATCAAAGAACATATTCTACATGATTGCAAGTCTTTTAAATTCGTTGAGGTTTGTTTTATGGTCCTGTCTATGGTCCATCTCAGTGACTGTTCCATATGCACCACTGATGACGGGTGGAATGTTCTCTAAGTGTCAGTGAAATCGGGTTGGTAGTATTGCTTGGGTCTTCCACATCATTACTAATTTTCTAGTTATCGTATCAGTTACTGAGATGGAAGTGTTGAATTCTCCAATTATAATTAAGGATTTACATATTTCTTCTTGCAATTCTATCAGTTCTTGCTTCGATTACTTTGAAAGTCCTATTGTTAGGTGCGTCCACATCTCGGATTGTTAAGTCTTCGTGGTAAATTGCCCTCTCTACTGTTACATGCTGTCCCTCTTTATCTCTGGTAACGCTCCTTTTTCTGAAGTCCACTTTGCTGATAATATAGTCACTCCAGCTTTCTTTTAATTAATGCTTGCATGATAAGACTTCTTTTAGTTTTTTACTTTTAACCTATCTAGCTCTTTCTATTTACAGTGAGTTCTTATGACAGCATAGTTAGATTTTACCTTTTATCCAATCTGAAAAAAATCTCTTTTAATTGAGGCACTAAGTGAGATTATTGACAGGGCTGGATTTAAATTTGCTACACTGCCTGTTGTTTTCTCATTGTGCCACTATTATTATTATTATTGTTGTTACTTTTTAAAAGTTTATTTATTTTGAGAGAGACAAATGACATATCAGATAAAGGGCTAGTATCTAAAATCTACAAGGAACTCACCAAACTTCACACCCACAAAACAAATAACCCAGTGAAGAAATGGGCAGAAGACATGAACAGACACTTCTCCAAAAAGGACATCCAGATGGCCTACAGGCACATGAAACGATGCTCAACATCACTCATCATCAGGGAAACACAAATCAAAACCACACTGAGATACCACCTCACGCCAGTCAGAGTGGCTAAAATGAACAAATCGAGAGACTATAGATGCTGGCGAGGGTGTGGAGAGACGGGCACCCTCCTACACTGTTGGTGGCAATGTAAACT
>PISW01007137.1:0-95794 GCA_004023785.1 Mungos mungo
AGCCCGCGCACACCCACCCTGCGCACCTCCACCCTGTGCGCCCCCAGCCCGCGCACCCTCACCCTGCGTACCTCCACCCTGTGCGCCCCCAGCCCGCGCACCTCCACCCTGTGCGCCCCCAGCCCGCGCACCCCCAGCCAGTGCGCCCCAACCCCGCGAGCCCCCAGCCCGCAAGCTCCCAGCCTGCGTACTCCATCCTGTGCGCCGCCACCCTGTGTGTCCCCATCCCTTGCACCCCCAGTCTGCACACCTCCACTCTGTGTGCCCACCTCCCGCAAGCCCCGACCCTGTGCGCCCCGACCCCGCGAGGCCCCAGCCTGCGCACCTCCACACCAAAGCACCCCAACCCCGCCCACCCCCACCCCGCGCGCCACAGAGCACAGGCCTGCAGCCTTGTTAAACTGCTTTCGTGAACAGCTGACATCTTACAAAAGGCTCCCAGATGGAAGTGGCAATGACCCCAAAGGAAACATGAATGAGACACCAGGGTGGTGGGGGAGAAACTGATATCTGGAAATCTCTTTACACACAGCATCTGAGGGCAGGTTAAGACTGACCCTGTCTGACATCGGGATGTGTGGGGGGGGTGTGAATGACCCACACGGGAGGAGGGGTCCGGGACAGGGAGAGGCTCCGGAGAAGGCAGTGCCCTCCCAAGAAAGGCTGGATCACGCCCCCACCCACCCGGATGTATCCTGCCCCTCCCCATTAACGTCAGGCACAGGCTTGTGTAGAAAACAGAGCCTGGGCTTTGGCCTCGGAAAGAACTTAGCTGGAAACTTGGACGCTCCTGCCGGATTAGGACATCTGTCTGGGCAGTCCCTGGCCTCTCTCGTCACACTGAGCCCCTCTTGTGGGGTCCATGAGGGTGGACTTCACATCACCCTCCTGACTCAGAACTGTGGGCATTATGATCCCCACTTTGTTTACTATGAAACCTCATTCGTGGGGGTCATTTGGTGGCCACGCCCTGACCGAGGACCCCTGTGATACCCAGACGTTCACGGCAAATGCAACAGGTACTGAGATGCTGAGTTACGCTTCGTTAGCTGAATTTTGCTGACTTTGGGAAAAGGGTGTATTTCTGTTACGTGTTTATTCCCAGAATCAGAATCTGCAGGCGGAGCGTGGTGTGGGCTGGAAGCTTCTGAGGCTGCACTGCGCTTCTGGTGGCAAACTGCGGGCTGAGGAGGAAGGGCGGGAAGGGGCGGGGCAGAGGAAGGCCGGTTTGCTGACTGTCATCCAGGCGGCAGACACCACGGGTTTCTCTCTGTCGGGATGGGGGTGGGGGTGACAACGGTGGGCCGCCCTCTCCCCGTCTCCCCAAGGAGAGAGGATGCTGGACGGAGGACTCTCCAGGGACACCGGAGGGTCAGCCTGGGGGGGCCCCTCCCCACCCCAGGGACCCCTAGAGACCTTGGACTCCCGTTTGGGGGTCATCACCTGCCCGTCAGCGTCAGCGCGCTGCTGCCGGTACTGTGTCTGGTGTCTGCACCGCTGACTACAGGGCTGGAGCGACCCAGAGGTCTGGCTCACAGTGGCCCCCGCACCTCACTCTGGGGCGGGGGTGCAGTAAGAATCTAGGGAAGGATGGGGGTGACCACACAGTGGCTACCAGTGTCCTTGTGCCTCTGCACTGGCCTGTGCAGCTGACAGACATGACGGAAATGAGCGTTTGGCAAGCAGGCGGCCTCTGGGACGGGCGGTTCCCAGGGATGGGGCGGCCCCGGACTGAGCTCCTGTGGAGGAGAAGCAGGCAGGAGGGTCTCCTCAGGCCCCTTCCCATTCTAGCAAGTTTCCGCCTTGCTTTTTTTTTTTTTTAATGTTTATTTATTTTTGATAGAGAGACAGAGCATGAGCAGGGGAGGGCAGAGAGAGAGGGAGACACAGAATCTGAAGCAGGCTCCAGGCTCTGAGCTGTCAGCACAGAGCCCAACGCGGGGCTCAAACTCACGAACTGTGAGACCATGACCTGAGCTGAAGTCAGCCGCTCAACTGACTGAGCCACACAGGCGCCCCTCACTTTTTTTTTTAAAGTTTATTTATTTTGAGAGAGCTAGCCAGCAGGGGAGGGGCAGAGGGGGAGGGAAAGAGAGAATCCCAAGCGGGCTCTGTGCTGACAGCTTGGAGCCCAACACAGGGCTCCATCCCACGAACTGCAAAATCATGACCCGGATCTGAAATCAAGAGTCCGACGCCCAACTGACTGAGCCCCCAGGCACCCCTCTTCCTGGCTTTTTGAGGAGTGGATGGCAGTCGTGGGAAGGGCTCAGGAAGTGCCTTAAAGGCACCTTTAGACCTGGGCCCTGAAGGCCACAGGCGCAGAGGGCCAAGCTGGCGATCGGGACAAGAGCGCCTATGTCCCAGGGCCAGCAGCGGCAGCGGGGTGACCTTGGGCATGTAACTGGCACCTGGCTTCCTCCTCCTCCTGCCAGCACACCCGGAGGACCGCTGGGAACACTCTGGTGGCACCTAGCTCGGTAGAAAGTCAGGGCCTCCCTCCTGCTGCGAGAGGCCAGGGCTGTGAGCCAAAAACAGGATTCCTGCCTGTGAGGGCAGCTGAAGCACGGGGGAGGAGTCCCGAATGGAAGTGTCTGGAACTCTCAGCTCTGGGCTGGAGGCTGCCTGGTACACAGGGGTGGGGAGAGGACAGCTGAGTGGGGGGAAGGGGGATCACCTTTTTGTCTCTTTAACTAATAGCAGTGAGGCTCTGACCTCCGCGTCTTAAACTGGAAACAGGGCGTCTGCCGCCCTCCCCCTCGGGACCCCGATGGCCGGGCCGGCCCACCCCGCTGGCCTGGATGCAGACGGATCCACCAGGGCCCTCACGTGGCTGGCGAGAGGCAAGGCTCCGCCACCTGGCTCCGAGGCTGGAGGGCTCGCCCCGTCTCCTTCACGTCACTCTGCACGCCCCTTGCCACCACCCCCAGAGGCTCCGCACACGCCCCTCGCTGCCACCCCCAAACTCTTCGCGCTCTCAGCAAACCTGAGTCGTCCGCCTCATCCTGGAGCGAACGCCCCTGCACCTTCCTGAGCTAAATCCCGGCTCTCCCTGGAGGCGCCGCTCCCCTGCAGCCCCTCCCGCGGGGGTGCTTTCTCTCCCACCCATCATGCCCCTGGGCCTGGAGCGAGCCCCCCTCTTCCAGACCTCCTTCTCAGGTCATGAGGACCCGCCACCCTCCTTGCACGGTTACCTGGAACCCTCCAGAGCACAGCCCCTGACTGCTTAAGGGTCAGGCTCCTGGCTCATGATCGCCGGCGACTGCAATGACCACACAGAGGAGACCCCAGTTCCCTGACCCTGCACCCCCGCTGCCCCCGCTAATGACCTTGCCCTCCACCCCAGCTCGGACCGTTCCCAGGGCACCTGACCTTGTCCCATTCAGCAACCACAATCCCTGCAAAACCAGGACTGCAGACCCTCACTCTGACCTCCGCCTCGCCTCTCCCAGCTCCCCTCTTCTCCTCTCCTCTCCCTGGTGCCCCGACCCCAGCGACCAGGACCTCCCATCACCTCCCACCCGCCCACTGTCCTCTCTCGCCACCCTCCTCGCCTGACAGCGCGGCTCACTTCCAACCCCCTGCTCCCCCTGCACTCAGGCAGCTGACCGAGGCTGGAGAAAACGGTCAACGGCGCTGCGGGGTCGCACCTGAAGCCCGCCTCCACCGCCCTTGGAGGCTCTAACACTTCTCGGAGCTGGCCTTCCACCCTCCCCGGCAGCGCACGCACCTAACCTTTTTTTTTTCTTTTTTTACATTTATTTATTTTTTGAGAGATAGAGTGAGACAGAGCATGAGCAGGGAAGGTCAGAGAAAGGAGACACAGAATCCAAAGCAGGCTCCAGGCTCTGAGCTGTCAGCACAGAACCCAACGCGGAGCTCAAACCCACGAACCATGAGATCATGACCTGAGTCGAAGTCCGACGCCCAACCGACTGAGCCCCCTAGGCGCCCCACGCACACACCTTATCAACACCGGGCACAGCACAGGCTCTGTGGTCCAAGCCCCCAGCAACGCCTACCGGCCGTGGGCCTGGGACCTTGTGCCGTGTGATGTTCACGACAAATTTCTATCCTTCCTTTTCTTGAAATGTCAGACGCACATTTTTACTTTTACGGAAACACATAACATGATCCTTACCCATACACCCCTTCCAGTTCGGGACGCGATTTCCCCTTTTCTCCAGCTCCCTTTCAGCTCTTGCAGCCCGCGGCGACAGCATCCATGCAGATGGGCTGATGCGTGGCCTCTGCATTTCCCTGCTCACCCGCTCACGGAAGCAGCCACACACATCGAGGTACAAGGATTCTGTGACGCGCCCTTTTCTGGGCCTTACCTTCCTCCCTGAGTGTCCCAGCCCCACAGCAGAGCTCCATGGTCACGTTTCCACACAACTACCCCGTGGTGTGAACGAACTGTGACTCGCTTGTCCGCTGCCCTCCTGATCGCCTCTCACGCTGCTCCCACTTTTTGTCACCGCCAATGGGCCACTTTCCTCGCTAAACCTTTGTTTCCGCATGCCTAGAGGAGCCGAGGGCTCCCCAGAAGGCTGCCGGGGGCCCGCACTCAGCGGTTGCCAGTGTGTGGTCAGCCCGCAACTGCCCACTGTTCTTACTACCATTCCCTGACTTCCCAACTCTGGACGACAGCCCCGCTCTAGAGCTGTACAAACTGAGGCTCAGAGAGTTCCAGAGAGTTCCTCAGGGTCAGACAGCTCCAGGGGTGAGCCGGGCCTGTCTGCTCGGCGGCGGCCCGGGAGCAGGTAAGAAGGCTGGCAAAGGCTTCGTTAATAATTAGCAAGCAAAAGGCCTAGTTTAATACCTGTTTTTCTGCTACAACGTGATCTAACCCATAGCGTCGCTAGTGAGCGAAATCCTCGGCCCAAACGAGGCTCGTCCACTAACAACCACGAAGTCCAAGCGGGGCCCCGGCACCCCTCCGTCTGACACGCGCCAGGACAGCTGCCCGGTCCGCACGCGGACTTACAGGACCTCGTAGTTGCCGAGGACTTCCTTCGGGGGGGACCTGTTCCACTTGCAGTCCGGAATCTCGCCATTAGGGACCGCGATATTGAGGGTGTCATTGATCAGGTTATACTTGAGGATCCGGTCGTTGGCCGTGCTGGAGGTGAGGGACGGGGACGCATTCACCTACGAGGAAAAGGATCACGCTCTTCACTCGGATCGCTGGCTCCTTGGGCGTGAAAACACGCGCTGCAGAGGAAAATGCCGACCGCCACGCGTTGTAGGTAAAATTGTCATTTCATACTGTTAATATCTAATATCTTGGGGCACCTCGTATAGAAAGCATTCCAGGATCTGCTCTCATGAGCGATTAGATGAAATATAAAAGTCAAACACTTGAGATTACGACCTACAGATCACGCAGCACACGAATAAAAATGTTACGTGATCGAAGATCATAAACCCGACTTCAGAGTCGACCTGCGTAGACCCTCTTCCAGCAGACGCTGTCCCGGGTACTGGAAGCTGCTCAGAGCTTTCCTGGAATCAGTGAACCCAATGACCCCGACCAAGGAGCATCATGGGGTTGAAATATAAAGTAATGCTGCCCCCGCCCGCCTTTTAAGCAGTCTCTGCGCCCAGCGTGGGGCCCCAACCCACGACTCTGAGATCAAGAGTCGCATGCTCCACCGACTGGGCCAGCCAGGTGTCCCCAGTGAGCCCCGTTTTGGTGAAGAGAGTAATACCTCACCAACAAAGCAACCTTCTGACAACTGAGGAACTCATCTGATAAATGGAAGGTTAGTCCTGTAAGGCCTCTGGGGAGCTCAGCGAGGTCAGAAGTCCACAGGTTAAAAGGCATTTACTGTGTGGGGGTCCCGCAGGCCCCCAGTCGCCACCGATCTACTCTGCTTTAGGCACAGCGGTGATGACCTTGGCTAGCTGCTTCCCCAGGCCATGGCAGCGTGGAGGCAAAAACCTGCAAGTCATCTGGGCTTCTCCCAAAGTCAGACCGTGGCTTTGTGCCGCGAGAAGGGCATCTAAGGGATGCACTGAAAGGGGCTACGTGAACCTCAGGCGCCCTAGAAATTACTACTGTAACATCTTGTAATGTCACAATTATCATAAACGGGCTACAATTAAGACCTGTTCTTATCTTAGAGGTAGTATTCGTCATATTCACAATTCAGGCCGTAGCTCCTCAAGAAAAGCTTGACTTCCATTCAAGGGACTCGGTTTAAAATGGAAAAAAGGGCTCTGCGGCGCAATGGCCAGTGCACTGAACTCCCAACACGGAAACCAGAGCACGTAAATATTTCGCACACGCGCCTGCCGATCGCTCTGTGCCCCTGTGGGTATGTATCTCTGTGCCGGCGCGGCGTGGGCTGCATAGGAAGTAACCCGGGAAAGAAGTAACTGGGAAATGCGGTTTGGAAGTCGGCTCTCTGACAACCTGGCTCTTCCAGCACCTTCCTAGGGGCGGCTCCCACTGAATTCCCTCACAAGGGGCCACTCATGACCCTCCTCCTGACACTCTGCTTTCCTGGCTCAACCTGGGACTGAGCTAAAGGGCCTGAGCCGTCCCCCACCATAGGAGTGTGGGGACAACACCCGGTGCTCAGAGACACACACGGAGACGGATCACGGGAGCAGACGGTCTTCAATCCCGTGTCCCGGAGGCCTGGCCTCCTCTGTTGGCCGCAGAGCAAAGCAGGGAACCCAGCAAGGTGAGCTCCACATCCGGGCCTGGGATGGGTGTGCCAGCACCCACTCCTGCCAAGGGCAGCGTCACCCGAGCCTGTCACTGGAAAACGGGTGTATGCACCTTGCCCTTTCTAGAACAGCCACTGCTACATCCCCTCTACGCTTTGAAACAGGCGGATGAATCCGCTCCCAAACTAGACCTTCATCGGAAGAGAACGCTCCTTATGTCTGGACAAGTGTGCAGCCGCTTCTTGCCGGCTTTTCCCCGGTCAGGGTGCTCCTTTCCTGAACGGGAACGGTGTCCCCACAAGGACAGGGCAGGGCCTCCGGGGCACGACGCGCCCGGGAGCTCCCTGAGCACCGGGGCTCCGCAGCACCGAGCCCTCCGGAAGGGGGAAGCCGGCTCCCGCTCTGCGGGCTGGGCTCAAAGGGGACAGATCCGGGAGTTCACTTTCCACCGTCCGCAGACCTGCCCAGCCCGCCCATCTGTCCCCGGCACTTATGGGACCCGTGAGCCTCGGGCCGGGCGCCTGCCGAGCCCGGGGCGGGGGCGGGGGGGGGGGGCGCGCTCACCTCGATCAGCCAGGGCTTCAGCCTGTCGTCGATGATGATGTCATAGCCGTAGCACTCGAAGCAGTGCTTGTCGTTGTTCATCACGGGCTGCGGGACAGCGGGTCGTGGGCCTCAGGAGGGCGCGGCAACCAAGCGGCAGGACGACGCGCGGGGTCCCACCGCCAAGATCGGCGCCCCCACCTCCTCCCCCAGCGCTGCCCCCCATCCTTCCCCGGCTCCTTCCCCGGGGCCCAGACTCAGAAATGTCCCTCAGCCTCCGAGGACACGTCACGAGCCATCACCGGGGACTCCGGGTCTCACTCGTCAGAGGCTTGATGGAAGCAGCGGCGTCTCTGTCAGCATGGGAGTGTCCTCAGGGTGGACAGAACCCCAGCTCCAGAGTCCCGGCCTCGCGGACAGACGCCGGCCACCAGGCTGCTAGGCGCTCTGGGGCCCTGAGGGACGAGGGTGCCACGTTAGGGCCCTCTGTTCTCTGGGACGAGCCAGTCCGTTCACTGAACATTTGGGGATTTTCTTTTTAATTTTCTTTTTTTTTTAATGTTTATATATTTTTGGGATAGAGAGCACGAGCAGCAGAGGGGCAGGGGGCAGAGAGAGGGAGACACAGAGCTGGAAGCAGCTCCAGGCTCCGAGCCGCCAGCACAGAGCCCGACACGGGGCTCGAACTCACGAGCCGTGAGATCATGAGCTGAGCCGAAGTGGGGTGCTTAATCGACTGGCCCTCCCAGGTGCCCCCCCTTTTAATTTTTCAATTCCACTTTATAAACTGCTCTCCGGGTGCATAAAACCCCCCACCAGCCGTCACTTATAACGCAGGTCCCCAGGGCCCGCCAAGGCTGCCTGGATGGAAGCCCGTGGGAAGGCCTGGCAAGCAGCCACGTCACACACACACGCCAGGCACCCGGCGCCCCACGGTGAGCGAGGCCTACACGCACAGCCGTGAGGTCTTTTTCTACATTAGCGGGTGTGTGGGCCCATTTCACGCACTGGAACTAGAACTGGAAACTCCTGAGGCAGAGACAAGCCAGTCCAGCCTCAGCCGCTGAGGAAAACTAGGCTGGGGGAGGTGGGGGGGCAAGGTCCCAGGGGAGTCAGTGGACCTGCATCTCCCCAGGGAGTCTGGGCCTCCTGGGGCACTGCCCACACCACCGTCCCAGTAGCCTGTGCGGGACAGGAAGTTACTCACTCCCCCACCCCCCACCCCACCACCTCCCGATTTCGCAGAGAAGGCCTCCGAGGGTCAGAGGGGCTGGGCATACACTCTCCACGGGCCGGGCCGAGTGCCCTCGGGTGCCACACCCAGCGGGCCTGTCTGCTGGGAGCCCATCGGGAGCCCGTCGGCAGGCCTGGGCACCAAGCCTGTCCCCATGCTTCCCGGCTCCAGGGCTGAGGCCTCCGCTTTGCGTCTGAGTGACGGGGTGACAGGCATCGGGGGGGGGCCCACATGTGAAGGTCTGAGCGCGGCCCGCGCCTGGGGGGCTGCTCTTTATTCCTTTCCCCTCCCTCAGAAATAGCCGCACGCCTGCTCTAGGCAGCGAAACAGAACATGAACAGGAACCAAACCAGCCAACCAAGAGCCGACTTGACGCAACAGAGAGGTGGGTTTCGAGCACCCGGGCGTCCGTGACGCCACAGAGCGCGAGGCCTCAACTCGAGGAGGCCGCCACGAGTCTGCTTCCGGCCAGCAGCTTACGCCACAGCGTGCCTCCTCCATCCAACGGCACGGACGGGCCCCGGATGACACCAGCGGGACGAGCCCAGACCGGTGGCGGCCATGGAAGGCCCAGCACCCAGTGCATCTGGACAGCACCCGGCTGGAGGCTGGCCTCTGGCAGACACGTGGTCATTTGCGACGTGGGCCTGCAAGGACGAGTGTCTGTCCCTCTCCCTCGCTGGTGGCTCGCAGGCCCGCCCCTCCCCCCTGCAGGGGCTTGCAGGCCCGCCCCCCACCCCCTGCAGTGGCCCGCAGGCCCGCCCCCTCCCTCGCGCCCCGCGCTTACCGCCACGGCCTTCAGCGACTGCACGATGATCCAGTGGATCTCGTCGAACAGCTTGCCGGTCACCTCCCTGCCCCGCGTGCTCTCCAGGTACAGCCGCAGGTTGCTCACCGTCCACTTGCCACCGTGGATGTGGTTGTAGTCGTCCTGGCGACGGGAAAGGGCACGGCGTCCCAGGCGATGCACCCGAGGGGCCCGGCACTCGCCCCCTCCCCCCAGAACGGCGCTGGGTGCTCCTGCCCCGTGAGGACCTGGACCTCCTATACGGGCTTGTTTTAAAACACCCACATCTGGGCGCCTGTGGGGGCAGCGGGGGCTCAGTCAGCTGAATGTCCGACTCTTGGCTTCGGCTCAGGTCATGATGGCACGGTTGGAGCCCCGCGTTGGGCTCTGTGCTGACAGTGTGGAGCCTGCTTGGGATTCTCTGTCCTCTCTCTCTCTCTCCCTATCCCACTGTGTTCTCTCTCAAAATAAACTTTAAAAAACAACCCACCTCTGTAGTTCACTCGAGACTAGCAATTCATCCCCTGCAGCGTGTGCTGCCCGGACCCCCCTTCTCACTCTCCTGGCGGAGACCATCTCTGGGAGCTGCCCTTGGCCAATGGGGGCAGAGCAGTCCAAGGTCACGCCTGGCCTGGCAGCTGACCCAGGGAACGTGGGTCCGTGCTGCAGCGGCGCCCCGGCTCCACCCTCCCTCTGCCCTGTCTGCACGCCCTGCCGCCCCACGCTGCCCCAGCAGACCCCCTGTGCACTCATCTCTGCTCCGAGTCCGCTTCCAGAGAAGCCAGGCCGCTCGGCGCCGGCATGTGGTCCAAGAGCACCACCCATGACACTCCTCACAACGCCCCGTCTGCCCGAAAGAGGCCTCGGGCTCAGGGGGCTTACCTGCACCCCCGCCCCCTACCCAGGGCTTCCGCGCAGGCGCTGAGGGAGCTGGGACCCGAGCCTGGCTGTCCCAACCCCCCATCCAGAGCTCTCTCTCCTTCTCTGACCTGAAACGGTAGATCTCTACCCACTGCTCTCTTTTGGAAGCTACCTGCCCACCCACACCTTTCTTTTTTCAAGTGATTCTACTTAAAAGCTAAGGTTCTGGACACGGAACGCACACGCGGCAAAACGCCGTCTGACTCGGGCACAGACCGAAAAGCAAGGAAATGCGTCCTGCTGTTTGGACCGTGGCAACACCAGTCGATCAGATTTACTCCTGGACGCTTGATCAAATCAGTCTGTGCACACTGCCCATGCTGGACGCACCCCAGATCCTTCCACCCCCTTCTCGGCCCTGCTGGATCAACCCGCCTCCTGGTGCCCCCCCTCACCCCTGCACCTGCACCCCTGCGGCCTCTCTTATCATCAATCTTTTGTGCTCTGCCTCCGCTGCGGGTCTCTGAGCTTCCTGCCGGCAGGGAGGCCCCGTCGGCATCTCTGTCGGGTGTCGGGCTGTGCTCTGCACCCAGGGACACTCGATAGATGCAGCCACAGACTGCTTGACACTTCAGTGTCCGGTATCACATCTGTCCTTCATGCAATTCCAAAATAGAGCCACATGAGGCCACCAGCAAGGTAGTTTTCTCAGAGGAAGGACTTTCTCACATTAAAGAGCAAAGCATTTACAAGCAGAACCGAGAGGGGCATCACAGAGGCTTCTGGAACACTGCGGAGATGCCAAGCTAAGGTCCTGCCTTCTGCTCTCTCCTTCCAAGGGTTAGAAAACAAAACGATTCCCGTTTCTTACTGATGCGGCAGTGATCGGCTGACCGGTATCCTGAGTAGGCCCGTCTAACGGAACCCTCCCCATTTCCGTGTGCCCCCCAGTCCACAGGGGCTTGGCGGGCCAACGCAGTCCGCCCTGTCCTCAGAGCCACCACGTGGACTTCAGGCCACCACTGGCGTTTCCCACCCCACGCCCAGGCACTAACCGTGCCACTTGGGCTACAAAGGCCTGATGTCCTCGCTCAGCTTTCTCCAAGCGGCTGCTAAGTTTTGGGCTGCGTCCCCTGAGCTCATTTTCCCAATTCTTTTTTTTTTTTTTATAAGATTTTTACTTTTTAAGTCATCACTACACCCAATGCGGGGCTCGAACTTACAACCCAGAGATCAAGAGTTGCCTGCTCCACTGACTGAGCCGGCCAGGCATCTCTGTTTTCCCAATTCTTCTGAATAAAGCTCTGGCCAAGCTATCCTTTCCCCTGTAACCTTGACCGTGTAACGCTGATGCCCGAGGGACAGTGAACCAGGGCCGGCCTCCCACAGAAGACCGGCAAGGCCCTCAGTGAATGGTGGCCATTGTCATTTCATGGTAATACCAGGGCTCCCATTTGCAGACGAGGAGGCCCAGGGAGGCCGGGTGACTTGCCCAAGCCACACAGAGGGAAGGACGGACGAGGGACTGAGCGGCACTGCTCTGACCACACCCCGCAGCAGGTTACTCAGAAAAGCAACCTGGGTTACTTTGGTTTTGGGGCGTCTGGCTGACAGGTGGAAGAGCATGCAACTCTTTTTTTTTTTTTAATGTTTATTTTTGTGAGAGAGAGAGACACGGAGTACAAGTGGGGGAGGGGCAGAGAGCGAGGGAGACACAGAATCTGAAGCAGGCTCCAGGCTCTGAACTATCAGCACAGAGCCCCATGCGGTGCTCGAACCCACAAACTGCGAGATCATGACCTGAGGTGAAGTCAGACACTTAACCTACTGAGCCACCCAGGCGGCCCAAGGGCACACAACTCTTAATCTTGGGGTCATGTGAGTCCCTTGCTGGGCACAGAGACTACTAAAAAAATAAACTTAAAAAAAAAAAAAGAAGCTCATTTTCTATCAACGCGTACCCTCTTTCCACTCAAATGACACAGAAAGGACCAGGATACTCAAGGCCTCCCATCAAGCAAGATCCAAACAGAAGAGACTTTCATAAAGAAATAAGACCCTCAGAACATTTTTGTGACGACCAGACGAAAGCCCAAAGCCCACGCAGAGCCGACAAGGTCCCATCCCGGCCTCGCCGGCCTCGCCCGGTCCCTCACCCCACCACCCCCGCCTTCGCTCAGCCCTGCGATGCCGCTTCCTGCCACGGGCCCCTGGCACACGCCTACCCTCTGCTAGAACGTTCCTTCCCCGCCTGGGTAACCCCTGCTCCTACTTCAGGTCTCTGCTCAAACACTCTGCACGAAGCCTGCCCCGGCCACCTGGACCAGGGACCCCTTCAGTCCACGCTCTTCCAGATCTGCGGCCGCAGCTTCAGAGCACGTGGCTCAGGCTGTGGTGACGCACCGTCGGTGTGATTACCTGGTGACTGTCATCCCCCACGGGCCCGGCTCCGTGAGCAGGGACCATCGGCACAGCCCCGCACTCAGCACAACACCGACCCAGACAGGTGTCAGTGAGAATCCGCTGAACGGATGGGATGAGGGAGGAACAGGACCTCCTCTCACAAACAGGGAAACCGAGGCTCCGAGGGTCCCAATGAATGTGCCCAAGGCCACGGAACCAACCAGAAAGGCTGATGCACCGGGTGCTTAAAGCTCCCACTGCTCACAAGTGCGAGGGGGTCCAGGATCTGGGGCCTGTACCTGCCCTGCCTGTGCCCACGGGGGGAGAGAGAGAGAGAGAGAGAGAGACAGAGAGCGGCCCGTCTCCACCGCTGGCCAGTGAGGGGCACACTCACCCCGTGCTTCTGGATGGCGACGTTGGTGAGATGCACGAACATGTTGTCCAGCTCGCTGGTGCTGGGGGTGTACTTCACCGTGCAGAAGCGGCAGAACCCGAGTTTATACCTGCGTGGGGGTTCAGACCACGTCACACTCGGAGGAGAGCAGACACACGGCGGAGCGCCGTTCTCGTGGGAGAACCGCTTTGGGGGGGTGCCCAGGGGGCTCTGTCGGTCAGGCGTCCGACCTCAGCTCAGGCCAAGATCTCACGGGTCGTGGGTTCGAGCCCCGCGTCAGGCTCTGTGGGGACAGTTCAGAGCCTGGAGCCTGTCTTCAGATTCTGTGTCTCCCTCTCTCAGCCCCTCCCCCACCTGCACTCTCTCACTTTCTCTCAAAAATAGATTTTAAAAATTAAAAAAAAAATGCATGAGGCACCTGGGTGGCTGAGTCAGTTAAGTGGCCGACTTCAGCTCAGGTCATGATCTAGTGGTTCATGAGTTTGAGCCCCGCGTCAGGCTCTGTGCTGACAGCTTGGAGCCTGGAGCCTGCTTCAGATTCTGTGCCTCCTTCTCTCTCTACCCTTCTCATGCTCATGTCTGTCTCTCTGTTTCTCAAAAATAAACATTAAAAAGTTAAAAAAAAATAGGGGCGCCTGGGGGGCTCAGTCGGTTAAGCCTCCGACTTCGGCTCAAGTCAGATCTCACGTTCGTGGGTTCGGGCTGTGCATCAGGCTCTGTGCTGACAGCTCAGGCCTGGGGCCTGCTTCCAGTTCTGTGTCTCCTTCTCTCTCTGCCCCGCCCCCTCTCATGCTCTGTCTCTCTCTGTATCAAAAATAAATAAAACAGTTAAAAAAAATTAAAAAAATGTTTTAATTAAAAAAAAATTTTAAAAAGAGCTACTTTTTGATTTAGACCTTTACATTTTTTTAAAACATTTATTTATTTTTGACAGACAGAGAGAGACAGCATGAGCAGGGGAGGGTCAGAGAGACAGGGAGACACAGAATCCGAAGCAGGCTCCAGGCTCTGAGCTAGCTGTCAGCACAGAGTCCGACGCGGGGCTTGAACCCATTAGCTGTGAGATCATGACCTGAGCCGAAGCCAGACGCTTAACCAACTGAGCCATCCAGGCGCCCTGATTTAGGCCTTTGAAAAGCTGCGTTTTCATTTTCTATGGCTTTTTTGTTAGAACGCTCACACTAAGACACAATCCTAATCCGCAGGACTCCCCCGCCTAAAGCAGGGATACGTTGTTCTACCCAGATTGGCGGGACCTTCACCACGATCCAGAAACCCTGTGGCCGCCAGCGCCCACTCCCCAAGCCGCGAATCGACGTTGTCTCCGAAGGAGGACCGCGTCTCGCGCGCTGCTCAACGCCCGGGCCAAACCCCGGCCACTCACATGTAGCAGCGCAGCGGGCGGTACGTGGACACCAGCACGTACAAGCGTAGGTCAAACTTCCGGCCGCCGATGAGCAAGGGGTTGCTGATGTACAGGGAGATCACGTAGGCCTCCTTGGTGGGCTGCGTCACAAACCTACGGGCGGCGAGACGGTCAGAGTCAGACGGCGGAGTCCAAAGGCTGGTGTGTCAGGGAGAAGACAGAGGAGGAGGTGGCGTCCACGCAGGAGCCCTCGGCCCGAGCTCCCGTCCCAGGGGACAGTGCCGCAGCCCCCCGGGGAGCCCGCCAGGGCAGTGCTCCCTGGGCCTGACCCACCTGGGGGCCGGCAATCTGCGCTCAGACTAAAACGCTCCGCACAGGGAGAAGGGGACCGTCCACTCCCGGGAAGCGTGAGCCGCCAGCCCTCCGGGACAGACCCACATCCGGCCTCGCTGTGCAGCTCGGGACCCGCAGAGGCGGGGTGAGCCCCAGACAAAACTGCCTGGCCCGGCGCGGCCTTGCGCCACCCCTGCCGTGGATCACACGCACTCCCGTGCTCGCGGTCCCACCCCCGTCTTGCCCCCGTGAGGGTGGTGCCGCTGTCCCCAGGGTACCCAGACGAAGCGGGTGAGAGTCTACAAAAGGCGGCAGGCGTGGGCGGGGGTTCAGACCCCCCCCCCCCCGGGCCCTGGCCCTGAGCAGGTGCACTCACGAAGACGTCTTGCTGTCCCGGGACCACTTCTTGATCTGCGACAGCTTGTTGATCAGGAAGATGCCCTTGCCCTGGGCTTTGCCACACGGCTTCATGATCCAGGTGCTGGACGGGCTCTTCCTGAACTCCTCCACGAACAGGTTGTAGTCCGCGGGCAGCATGTAGGTGACGGGAACGAAGTCTGAAAGGACAGAAAGGGGGGACAACGGCGGGGGGGCTGGCCCCACGGGGGCCACGGACAGAGAAACACTGCCACTGCCTTTTTGGAGGCGGCTTCATGCCCCCCCGCCGCCCCCGCCCCAAGCCAGGGTCTAAAGATCAAGGCCCTGTGCCGTCCAGTGCCTGGGCAATCACCTTAGTGCCCGTGTGCTAAGCACTTGACGAACCTGTACTGCCCACAGCAACCTGTTATCGTTCCCATTTATCAGATGAGGACACTGAGGTCCAGAGGGATGGGTTATATAATTGTCCCCAGGTGTGTCAAGGGATTCTGGAACTATCCGCCAGCCTAGCTATTACCACCAGACAGAACAGGGGCACGCTGTTCTCCCTGGGAACGGCCAGGTGGGGTGGTGACCGTGCGTCACAGCTCAGGCCATGTTTCCCCATCTGCGCACCGAGCAGGCACCGCATTCCCAACGCACCCCGAGAACTCAGATCTCGGCGGGAGCCCCAGCCTGCCTGCTCTCGGGACGCGTGGAGTGGAGGAGGCGCCGGCCACCGCTGGCCCGCGCACGTGTGCCCACCAAAGCCCAGACGCCCTCCCGGGATCTCGTGCCGCTAAGGGACTCTGGGATTCGTTTCACACACGCGCCCGGGAAAGAGGCACAAACCCAGGTAGAGGTATTTCCCGTTTTCATCTTTTTCTGCCAAAGGACTCCCTTCTTTCTCCAGCTCCTTCCTGTATCTCTTAATATTCTTCACCATCAGATCCTTGCGGGTCAGTTCGTAGTGGTTCGGGAAATGGTTGACGATTTGATCGTCTGAGAGCCGATAGCCTGTTTCGACGCTGAAAACGTTGCGGATGGTCTGCACGCTCATCCTGGAAGGGGAGCACAGAAGGGGCGTGCCGGGCGGGAGCTCAGAGCGGGTCCGCGTGGCGGCAGTTCTCATTAAAGCCCGTGACCAGAAGGGCTCGCCTGTTCCCCCACTCCCGGCACCAGGCCCAGAGATGCCCGGGCCACCGCGGCACAGGGGAGAGTCCGGTGACCGGCTGTGACCTGAACCTGAACTGAGGCAGGACTGTTCTGAGTCCACCGTCCAGTGACGGTTTCACTCCCCAGCTCAGAGGAGATACTCAATAAATGCTTGTCGATTAATGAATGATACCTTTGGTTGCTGATAACAAACTCAGGAGACCGCCTCCTTCAGACTCTGAAGTCAGGAAAATGATTTACACAGTATTTGCACCCAAAGTCAGGAAGCACACAGACCGCTTTAAGCCAAAATCACAGGCCTGGCATGCCCGTGTGGTGGCTCACTTGGTTCAGCATCGGACTCAGGTCATGATCTCATGGTTTGTGGATTTGACCCCTGCATCAGGCTCCGCGCTGACAGTGCAGAGTTTGCTTGGGATTCTGTCCCTCTCTCTCTGCCCCTTCCCCCCTTGCGTTGTCTCTATCTCAAAATAAATAAGTAAACTTAGAAAAAAAAAATCACAGGTTATTTAAGGGCTCTAGGTCAGCGCTTCATATTCTTGTAGAGACCTAAGACGGGCCAGAACCCTAGTAAATGAGGGCAATTGAAAAAGAAATTGATTCTCTCTAATCCTCTAGGAAACCCAGCCTCCCTGACACACCCCTCCACCCTCCTAGCCCCTCAGACAGGCAGGGAGGGGGCGGGAAGGAAGGACAGGCACTCACACGCAAGCCAGGCTGGCATAGCTTCACCCCACCCCGGGGCTCCAACCGACAGAGGGCCCAAGCACCCAAAAGGTCTCTTCTGATTCTGTGATCATTAGAACAATGGGGGAGTTCTCGCACTTTTAATTATGGAAGAGCTTGACCACATGCAAAAGCAGAGAGGAAAGCGTAAGAGAACCCACCGATCACTTTAGGGGCTGCGACCAGGCATCCGGTCTTGTCTTGATCGGACCCTACCTGTGCCCCACGCCACTGGCTTGCTTGGAAGCAATTCCCACACATGATATTCCATCCAAGACACTCCTGTAAGACTGTCTAACGATTACGGACTCCTTCTTATACGATATCCTACTTCATACTGCTGTCACAACGGAAAACAAGTAGCAGTGATTTCTGAGTATCATCAAATACGAATCAGCCTTCACATTTCCCAAGTTGTCTGGTAAGTATTTTTAGAGCATATGCAGATAAGGGCCAGGCCTTCTGATGAGCTGTTCTCTCCCCCACGGCTCTTTTAGCCTACAGCCTCCCTCCTGTCTTTTTTCCTGCGCCGTGTTTGTGGGAGACCCTGGGCCACCATCTTCTAGGTCCTCACACGCTCCTTCCTTAGCACAGCTGCCCGGCTCCCATTTCGCCTAGGAGTCAGGAGGCAGGCCGCAAAGCCGTCACACCGGGCAGCTGCCAGTCCACGTGCCCACACCTACCTCGGGGCCAGCCGTGCTGACACCCTCATCGGCCCGAGGTTAGCGGCTCCTATCCTGGGCGGGCCTGGACCCGTGTGTCCTTAGTGGAGGTGAAATGGTGTATCCCTCGCTTTCGTTTCTTCTTCGTGTGTTTGCAGGAATATTTGTACAAGGAGAACTGTCCCTTCGACAACAATCTGGGTCCCCCACAACACACAGGAAAGACGAACTGAATGCTGGACTCTTGCCCTTTATTTATCGGTAATAGATATAAATAAATAATGAGCTGGCTCCCTACCACCCTCGGGTATGTGAGAAGATGCGTCCTGGGTGCCCGTTACTGGGTATCCGGGCAAAGCAAGGTGCCCGGTGTCAGCAACTTAAGACAACCACCATTGGATCAGTTCTTGTGGTTTTTGTGGATCAGAAAATCTTTTTAACTTTTTAATCTATTTATTGAGAGAGAGAGAGAGAATGCACAAGTGGGGAAGGGACAGAGGGAGAGGGAACAAGGAGAGAATCCCAAGCAGGCTCCAAGCTGTCGGCGTGGAGCCCAGCACGGGGCTCGAACCCACAAACAGCAAGATCATGACCTGAGCCAAAGTCAGATGCTCAGCCCGCTGGACCACCAGGGCGCCCCACTGGATCAAGATTTTGGGCAGGGCTCAGGTGAGCTGCTTCTGCCCCTTGCAGCACTGACCGAGGCCGCCGGTGGTATCCAGCCAGGGCACGGTCCCATCCAGAGGGTCTGGGAAGGTGTCATTCCTGAGTCTGGTACGTTGGCGGGCACGGCCAGCTGGGCATAACCATCCCCCAGCGAGATCGGCCAGGGAGCCGGGCGCCTCGCCCGGCAGCCGGGGCTCTGCGGGGCGTCCCCGTAAAGAACCGCAGGCTGCTAGGTTCTCGGGGCCTGGGCCCAGGCACGCCTCACTGTGGCTCTGCTTTGGCCAAAAACGAGGCCGAAGCGATGGCGTGCCGCTTCTGAGACTCGCGCTGAGAGGCCTTGAGAGCTTCCCCCTCCCTCCTGGACCCCGGCCCCCCCAGGAGAACAGGCCCAAGCCAGCCGGCTGGAGGGACGGGAGAGATCTGCGGCAAGAGGCCGCTGGCGTCCTGGCCAAGGGCATCCAAGACCAGACAAGCCGCAGCTGGACCCCCAGGGGACAGCAGGGGACGCCCAGGCAGGCTCAGCTAAGTCCTGCGGGACCGAAAGGGCCACCCAGCCAAGCCGACAAACACACGCGCTGTGGCGGCGGGGAACTGGTGCATCTCTCCAGCACAGCCCTGCTTCGTGTTTCACCAGCTCCTGCGTCCTGCCCTGCGCGCAGCTGTGAGCAGAACACAGATGCAGTTTCAGAAGGTGCTTTTCTTCGGATTTTTTGTCATACAGTTTTCCAGATTGCTTTAGAATCGTCCTAATTATTTTAAGGGCTACACCATAATCCACTCGGTTAATGGGGTTACCTTTTCCTAACCATGTGACACTTAGTTGTTTCCAGTATTTTACCCTCGCCAATTTTCAAGACTCTATGGCAAACTGAGGGCTGAAGAGGGAGGAGGAAAGGGGAGGGGGGGGTGATGGGCATGGAGGGGGCACTTGTGGGGAAGAGCACCGGGTGTTATATGGAAACCGACTTGGCAATAAACTATTAATTAAAAAAAAAAGTTAAAGAAAAATAAAAAACGCTTATCAAAGTAAAAAAAGAAAAGACTTGATGGTTCAGAGTGCTCAGAACAGTAAGTCTTAAGATACCAGAGCCAAAGTTATACAGGTCTGCTCCTTCTGTCTCTCTTTCTCGTGTAGACTGGCTCCAAGTGCTTCCTCCATGGTATGAAGGGGGGGGCTAGATCTACACCCTCCCGAGTGTTGATTAACTACCCAGAGGAGCCAAAGGGGTGTGCCAAGCACTGGCCAAGCCCGGGGCAGAGCCGGAGGATACAGAGCGGTAGGTACGAAACGCTCTTATTCAGCCCCTCCTCCGTGAGGCAGGGCTCTGGCTCTTATTTCATTCTACCTTCTTCGAGAACATAAACCTGACGCCAAACCACATGCAGGGGTGCGTTTCCCCATCAGTGCTCTCCCTGTCTGCACTCCCTGCTCCCCCAGGGAAATGAGGCTGGGGTTCAAAGCACAGGTATCTTGGGGGCCTGGAAGGCTCAGTCAGTTAGGCATCTGACTTCTGTGAAGGTCATGATCGCTCGGTTCGTGGGTTTGAGCCCCGCGTCAGGCTCTGTGCTGACAGCCTGGCACCTGGAACCTGCTTCAGAATCTGTGTCTCCCTCTCTCTCTGCTCCTCCCCCACTTGTGCTCTGCCTCTCTCTCTCTCAAAATGGAATAAATGTAAAAAAATAATATAAAGCACAGGTATCATCAACGAGAGGAGCACAGAAAGGGCCACCCCGCGCCCCAGTCGCTGCTAGAGATGGAAGCTGGCTGCCAGTCTACACTTCCCCTGGGCCAGGGCTAGGCTCAGGGACGCTGGGACAAGCCAGACAAGGTCCCCACTGCATGGGGCTCACAGTAATATGGAAAGAGGGGACGGGCAGGGGAATCCCAAACCCTGGCATGCAGTGGTGCCGCATAGCACCAGAGAAAGCAGGGGCTGGGAGGGGAGAAAGCAGGGTCCGGGAGGGGAGCACGCAGGGTCTAGGAGGCTGGAGGGGCCCAGTGGCTTCTGGACCAGGCTGCTCGGATGCAGGTGCACGGAGGCCAGCATCGGCACACACATGCTGCCCGGGCAGCTGTCACACGCCTCCCCCTGGGCTCTGCAGACTCGTCCACACCTCCAACAGCTGTGTTTGCAGGGAAAGGGCAAGTCAGCTCGTGGCCACACGGACAGCAGTGGGAGAGCCAGGGTGTGACACCAGGCATGACCTGCTCCAGCATCTGGGCGTCTGACTGCTGGATGCTTGGTGTCTCTGAGGGGTGCGCCGAGCGAGGCAGAACGCACGCTGCCATAGGAAGGTGTAGACGCAAGGTATGGGTTTGTTGCTAAGCAACAAAGGTGGTCTTGACGTGCGACAAGGGAGGACCCAGGACCTCGGCCCATGAGGAGGGGGAGGCAGGGCGGGCCAGGAGGCTAGCACGGCTCCCCGGTTTCCGGCTGGGTGGAGCACCACCAGGGAGTCCTCACCCCCCTCGCTTTTCAGTTGTTACCCAGTCGACCTAGCACCCTCTGCCCTGTGGCAGCAGGCAAAGGAGGCACCCCCTCTCCCACGGTCCCCTTCTCCAGCGCTGGGCAAAGGGGCAGTGACGGAGAGCACCACCAGGAGGGGCTCTGGCTTCACACCCAGACCCCACGGGATCAGCCAGGCGGGGTTGTGCGGAAATGCCCCGGGAATCCTGACGCCAGGCGGGTAAACGGGAGTGTGGGAGCACCCTGCCTTGGGATGGAGGGGTGTATGGGGGGCGCCCCTCTGAGAACACAGCCTGCGCCTGTGCTCTCGCCATTCCCAGGACTGGGAAGCAGCCCGCAGGGGCGCCTGCGTGGCTCAGTCAGTTGAGCACCTCTTGACTTCCGCTCAGGTCATGATCTCACGGTTTGTGAGATCGAGCCCCACGGTCGGGCTCTGTGCCGACAGCGTGCAGCGGCTTGGGATTCTCTCACTCCTTGTGTCTCTCCCCCGGGGCCCACGTGCACGCTCGCTCCCTCAAAAATAAATAATAAACATAAAAAAAAATAAGCAGGCTTTGGAAAAACAATCAAATCCTGCTTTTTATACTTACCAGTAAAAGTTCCAGTCCTCGTTTTCTGTCACTTGGACCCATCCTCTCTTTTCAAAGTTATTTATCAGCACTGACTTCTCGATATCAGTGACCCACTTCACTTTGCCTGCCATAATCCTGGAAGAGGTCAGCTCGTCAGAGCTCGGAAGTGGCAGTGGCCACGAACTTCCCCCTCGCACATCCCGAGCCTCACCCGCCGGCCAGTGTTTCCCAGCCAGGGGCCACTCGGGCTCCCAGGGGACATCTGGCCACCTACGTTTTTTTAAGTTTACTTACTGATTTTGAGAGAAAGAGAGGAGGGGAAAGGAAGAGAGAGAGAGAGAGAGAGAAAGAGAGAATCCCTAGCAGGCTCCCCACTGTCAGCACAGAGCCCGGGGTGGGGCTCAAACCCACAAACCATGAGATCATGACTTGAGCTGAGATCACGAGTTGGACACCTAACCAGGTGAGCCCCCCAGGCGCCCAGGCCACGTCTGTTGTCACAACTGGGGGCGGGGATGCTTCCGGCATGTAGTGAGCAGAGGCGAGGACGTTGCCCAACAGCCTACAGTGGACAGGACCCCCCACCAGGAAGTCACTCAGACCAAACCGTCACCTGGGCGGAGACGAAGAGGTCCTGGCCGAAGGGGGAGAAAGCCAACAATCGGATAATCGCACCCAGTGTCCATCACCACGGTGACAGGAGCCACGGGGCGGGGACGGCGCTGGGGCTGTGAGAGCGGCGGAGGGAGGCACCTCCAGGGCAGCTGGGGAAGACCGCCCCTGAGCAGGGGGCCCCGGAGCTGACTCGAGAAGGGTGGAAGAGAATGCCTACCTCCCGCCTCCTCCCTGCCCTGCTCCAATCCACGCTCTGTAAGCGCAGGTGACCTCTAAGTGTTTACCTGACCACATCACTCCCGTTTACTAGGCTCCGTGGCTCCCCAGGGCATGAAAAATACGCAGACCCCTGGCCCTCACCTGCTTCTCCTTCGCCCGCTGTGTTCTCACCACACCGCACTCCGCCCTGGGGCCTTGGCACATGCTGGTTGTCTCTGCCGGCGGCACAGGCCCTCCCTCTCTGCCTGGCTCTGCTGCTGCCCGCTCACCTGCCAGCGTTAAGTGAATGTCACCTCCTCCACAAGGCCTCCCTGACTGCAGACCTATACACAGCACCTCAGCACTCCTGCAGTTTGTCCCTGCTAGGGGTGGGGGGCCGGCTTTCTTCCTCACTGCTTTGTGCCCGGGGCCTAGCACTGTGCCTGGCACGGGGCGGGTGCTCCATTCAGAGTGACCGATTGCGGCCCAGGCCTGTTGGTACCACTGTGCAACCTGGAGAAAGTTACAGGACCGGCACCCACGTCTGTGCTAGCTTTGGAGAAGGGATGAGAGGGCCCTCCTGTGGCTCTCACCCGAAATCAGCCCACTGCCGCCTCACCCTGCCGGCAACGGCGGTGTCCCAGAGAGGGGCCCGCGGTAGAGTACGGGCTCGAGGGCTTGACTTTGAGGCCCGGTCCTGATGCTCCCCAGCTGTGTGACTCTGGGCAAGTTACTTAACCTCTCTGAACTTCTGCTTCCTTAGGGATAAAATAAGGCTAACAAAGGCAACTACCCATCTCATGGGGTTAGTGAGGCTGAACTAAGTGAACGTGTTAAAGCACCGAGAACAGAGCACCCACGTCTGGTATCATGACTGTCATCACCCCCTTAGGGAGGCGGAAGCTGAGGCTCCAAGGTTCAGAACCTGAAGGGGGCGCCTGGGGGGCGCCTGGGGGGCTCCATCGGTTGAACATCCGGCTTCGGCTCAGGTCATGATCTCATGGTTCATGGGTTTGAGCCCCGCGTCAGGCTCTGTGCTGACAGCTCAGAGCCTGGAGCCTGCTTCAGATTCTGTGTCTCCTCTCTCTCTGACCCTCCCCTGCTCGCGCTCTCTCTGTCTCTCAAAAATTAAAAATAAATAAATAAATAAATAAATAAATAAATAAATGTTAAAAAAATATATCAGACTGAAGGGCGTCATGGTGCCCTGATTTGAACCGCCGGTGACCCCGCTCTGAAGCGCCACCTCTTTTCACATGCTCCTCTGCCGCCCCAGCCCTCGGCAGGATGGGGTCAAGGTAAGGAATGAAGAGAGCCGTCCTCTGCACGCGAGAAGGTGCCATGTGACAAAACACGGCTGTCAGCGTGGAGCCATCAGTCACCGCGCAGAAATGACGGCAGAGGCAGCACAGGAGCCGAATCCCCACGGGCAGTCCCCCCCTCACCCAGCACACCCCCCCCCGCCCAAGTCAAAACCCACAGTGGAGCCCAGGGACTTCCTGGGTTCTCCACTTGTGTGTGGTCTCGGCCACCCACACCCCTGCCCAGTCCTGCTCCAGCCCTGCTCTGCCCCCCGCAGACTCGGGGCTTTGGGGGCGGCCCCCCCGAACCACCCCCCAGGCAGGAGATGCCCACACCCACACCACCGGCACCACCATGTACATACACCTCGGTGTGCCGCTGCCCCCCGCAAGGTGCTCACCCACCCGGTGACCCAGCACAGTGCCTGATCCCTGCCCTGCGCTTTAACAGTCAGCAAATACATTTCCCGGGGTGGGGGGCGCCTGGGTGGCTCAGTGGGTTAAGTGTCCGACTCTTGATTTTGGCTCCGATCATGATTTCCCAGTTCGTGAGATCGAGCCCCACATCGGGCTCTGCGCTGACAGCAGGGAGCCTGCTTGGGATTCTCTCACCCTCTCTCGCTCTGCCCCTTCCCTGCTCATGCTCTCTCTTTCTCTCTCTCAAAAATAATAAACCAACACTTAAAGAAAATGCTTCCTGTGCACGATCCCCCAAGGACCCCGATAAAGCAGACAGGCCCGATATTCCCATCTGCACTTTACTGAGCAGGACACGGAGCCTTCGAGGGGAGGTTTGCGTGGTGCGCCCACCCCCCCCCCCGGGCCTCCCCCTCCCTTCCCATCACTGTGTGGACAGCCAGACAGCCGGGACTACGAAAAAACCAACGCCGCACCCACCATAGGTACTTATGGAGCCGACAGGACGTCCGATCTCTCTTCTCAAGTGACTCCTGCCGCGGGTCTTACCTGAAACAGAAGGAACACGCAGACAGAATGTACCAACAGGAGACGGAGCGTCGGAGAACACCGCGAGCGCGGTCTTCGGGGGATGCGTCTCCTGCTGGACAAGCGCACACACGGCTGCTCCGGGGTGGCACTGTGCTAAGTGTTTCCGAACTCCGTCACTCTCTGGCTCCCGTGGTCTTTGGGAGCTGCCGTGATCCTCCTCCTTCGTTTCACACACCCCTGCTCTGGCCGAAAACCACCCCTCCCCGGTGCTCCGTACCCAGCTCCTCCGATCACACCAGGCGAGGTTCAAAGGCCGCCTCCTCCAGGGAGCCACTGCTGTCCTCCTGTCACCTTTTCCCTAGGCCAAAGCTCCCGCCCACCTCTCCTGCCACCTCTGTTGCCACACATGACTTCCCAGCAGGTGTTTTAGTTCTCTGTGTACGTTCCTTCTAGAAGCGTGCGAGGGGAGGGCTCTCTCAGTCACATCTCCTTCTCATCCACTGATTCTTTCTAGATTCAGGCATGAGCATTTGCACTGGCACCGGGGAGGCAGACAATGCCTGCTCCCGGGCCAGCGAGGGAACAAATGCGTCCTCGGTCAGTCCCCTGGTCCCTTGAGTGGGGCTCTTGTTTTCGAGAATCACTTCCCTGTAAACGTGATGGGGTGAACTGTCATTCCCAAAAAAGATATGTTGAGGAGCACCTGGCGGGCTCAGTCGGTGAAGCATGTGACTCTTAACTGATGAACCACCCAGGCACCCAGAAGCATGTGACTCTTGATCTGGAGGTTATGAGTTCAAGCCCCACACTGGGTGTAGAGATTACTTAAAAAAAAAAAAAAAAGAAGGAGGAGGAGGAGGAGGAGGAGGGGGTGCCTGGGTGGCTCAGTCGGTCAAGGGTCCGACTCGATTTCAGCTCAGGTTGTGATCTCACAGTTTGTGAGTTCAAGCCCCACATCGGGCTACGTACAGACAGTGAGAAGCCTGCTTAAGATTCTCTCTCTCCCTCTCTCTCTGCCCCTCCTCTGCTCACTCTCTCTCTCTCAAAAATAAAGAAATTTAAAAAAATTTTTAAAAGGGGGAGATCTGGACACAGGCAGAGAATGCCATGTGACGACACAGGGCCACACATGAAGACGGTCACAAGGACGTGGAGGCAGAGATCAGCGCGACGTTGCCACAAGCCAAGAAAAGTCTGGGTCCGCCAGAGGCTGGAAGAGGCGAGGAATCCGCCCCAGATTCCTCAGAGAGACCGGGCGCCACCAACGCCGTGACCTCACACTTCCGGCCACCCTGAGCCCCCTGCTTCGTGGCGCCCTGGCAGCACGGCCTCAGGACACTCATGCAAGATACAGGCATCCCAGACAGCGGAAGATGAAGAAGAAAGTTCCACCCACAAAGAGCTTTACATATACACGTGGGAGACCGAGCACAGCGCAGGGATGGGCAAAAGGACACACCGGTTATCGCTGGTCTAAAAAGAAGAAAAAGAAACGAACTCAGGCCACCTCTCCTTTACAGACACACAGGACTTCTTTTCAGAAACCACCAAAGCGGCATGGACACCAGCACCGGGAACCAACGCCGAGGTGGCCTGGGAGGGGCCAAAGCACCGGATGGCAGTTCCCTCTGCACCCGACAACCGGAGACGCCTCGTTTCCGGTGCTCGCGTGCCCACGGGAGCTCGTGGGTTTTCGGGGGGCCTCAGCATCCCCCCCAAAAACTGGGAATGAGAGCCACAGGTCCTTCACGGTATCGCAGGGGCCGAGGCCAGGTTGGGCAGGTGCGGGTCTGGAGTGCCGCGGTCACTCCAGTTCACTGGGTTGGAATCAGGCGTCTGGGCTCTCCCTGAGTCAGCCCTGCACACTCGTCCACTTCAGCCCTACCTGCGGTGGGCCCACTGGGCTCACGGCTGGGCCCGATGATCAGCCCCACCCTCATGGGGTCAGTAATTACATTTTTATATTATCACCAAAACCACGGCTACGGCTCCCAGGACACCGGGACCCCCAGGCACTGGCCTGGGCCATCTGCGCAAACTCGTCTCTACCACAGGGGCCATGTTGGCTCCCGTGCTGCAGGGAGGCAGGCCCTCTCCCCATTTACAGATGGGCAGAGTGGGGCTCTGAGGGCAAGGCAGAGCATGTGGACGCCCACATTGCCTCCCTCCCCTACGGTGTCGCCTATCAGCTGACCCACAGGGCAGGGGGCAGGCTGATGCGTCTCTGTCCCCCAGTGCCCAGCGCCTGGTGCAGGGGGCTCGGCACGGTGCAGGGGGCTCAGAAATGGTCTGCAGAGCACACGAAGGGACCAGCTGGCCAATCCCTGCCCCCAGTGACCCAGCACAGAAGTCAGGGCCACCTCCTTCCGAACCCTAAGAAACACTAAGCCCTTTTCCTTAGAAAAATCAATAAAGAAATACCTGATGTCAGGCTGTTTTCCTGTTACTTCCTCCTAAAACAGGAAGGAAAAAAAAGTAAGGTTAACAGTAGCTTGTAATGAACTTGACAAGTCCCCTCTCTAATGGTTCCCAGGAATGGCGTAAGCCATGCCGTCCACTGTTTCCAAAACCCAACATCATAAAGCCTGACCCAGGAAAAGTCAGTGGGACCCACTCCTGGGGATGGAGGGCGGGATCTTCCTGAACGCGAGGACAGGTTGGCACAGGAGGCTCCGGGGGTCTGCGCTTCGACAGCCTAGCTTCTTTCTTACCCCCTAGGCCCCGAGAGCAACTCTGAGCCAGGCCCACAGCAGGAGACGTAAAGCTGCCTGTGAGGAGGTGCTTGTGTGCGGGGCTGATCCAGGGAGGCAAGGGACACGGCAGCCAACAAGCCGAGGGCCCCAGCACCCCAGCCAAGCTCAACTGCAGTTCTGGGCGGGAGTGACTAGTGATTCATCCAGCAGCAAATAGTGCCAGCTCTACTCCAGAAGATTCCAGGTCTGTCTCTGTCTCTCCCCAGTGTCCCCGTAATCCTGGATGACCTCAGCAGGCTCCCACTGGCTTCCTTAGTGCCATCCTCACCCCAAAGCACCCATTCCCCACCCATTAGCAGACTGACCCTTTCGCACGTACCAAGCAAATCATGTCACCCTGCTCCCAAGCCTCCAGAAGCGTCCACTGCACCCAGAATAAAGCTACCAGTCTGCTGATGACCTACAAGGCGGACCCCATGCAATCCAGGCTCCCCATCACCCCTCGGGTCTCGTCTCCAGCACCCCCCACACGTCAGCCCTCTCCAGCTCCTGGCTCCCTTTCAGCGCCGCACGCCCACCATGCTGCGGCCTGTCTTGAGGCTTTGCTCCTGCCCCCTCCCCCCAACCCCTTCTTGAAGTGGTTTTCAATTCTTCTGAGTGGTCTTCCCAATTCCCAACCACCCACCACACTGTCACTCTACTTCCCGAGGGGCACTGAGGTGGCGCACAATTGTTCAGTCCAGGGCCACAGCACCAGTACCTCCTGGAGCAATACACATTCCTGGGCTCCCCCCACCCCCCACTGAGGCACACACTCAGGCTCCTTGGGATCGGGGCCCAGGAATCTGGGCCCTCAGGTGAGATTCCTACCCTTGCCCAAGTTTGAAAAGAACTGGTCTAGGGGTGTCTGCTGACTTAGTCGGTTGAGTGTCTGACTTCAGCTCAGCTTGTGATCTCACAGTTTGTGTGTTCGAGACCCCCAACAGGCTCTCTGCTAATAGCAGAGAGCCTGCTTCCGATCCTCTACCTCTCTCTCCCTGCCCCTCCCTCGCGGTTCTATCTCTCAAAAATTATAAAATAAACATTTTTTTAAATCTTCTAAAAGAACTGGTCTAGTTCATGAACTTGGTCCTATCTTTGACACACGCACCTCCCATCAGGAGAGCAGACCTGTCGTTCCGCATCATTGCTCACTGAATCCCTGGGGCCAGACCAGAGTCTAATAATAGCAGGTGTTGATCAATATTTGATGAATTAACGAAAATAAGGACATGAACTTCCTCCACACGCACACACACACACACACACACACACACCAAACAAGCGCTCTCTGTGCCAAGTAGTGAACGAGGCAAGGCCCAGCCCTACGGGGCCGTCAGCCCTGCAGGAGAGAGATGGCCAGGAAACAAGCACCCACAGATCCCATGGCCTTTCCGGGGCCTGAGGCAGCCCTGGAGCTGCGCGGATCTCTGCTGAGCAAGAGAACTTCTCCGGGACGTCCTTCTGCAGCCCCAGGAGGACAGCACTTGGCCAAAAGGCCTTTCACATCCCGGAGTTATGGCCACACCCAGTTACAGCCAGGGCAGCCCTTTAGGAGAAAAAGCAGAGGAAAAACTGCCGTTCGTAGAGCTGTTGCACTTTTCTGGGTCCAGCCATAAAAACAAGCAAACAGACAGACAGACAGACAGACAGGAGCCCTCTCTGTCCCCATCCCCACTACCCCCAAACACTCTGGTCACTAATACTTTCAACAAAGTCCCAATTAGGCCAGGGTTCTAAGGGCATTTCGATTCCTTTCCAGGCAGTCTTCTGCAAAAAGGAAAAAGCGCCACTCTTAAAGAAAATAATAACTAATAGCATCAATGAGGACTTCCGTGTCCCTGTATGGCCACCATCTATGCCCGCACCCCACTGGGAGACAGTGCCAGGCTCCACACCGACCACTCGGCGCTGCTGGTAAGCCCTTGGGCACAAAGCAAGACCAACCTTTTTGTACCCAGCACTGCAATGTGCTCATTAAATGTTTTCCTGAACAAAGACCCTCCTGCAAACCCTAAACCGCTTACAACAATGGAACACTTTTACTTCTAGAATGAATGCTCTGTAATGGCCCAGCTACTCTATGCGGTGCATGGCTTCCTACCCACTCCCCCCACCCCCCGCCACTCCCTTCAGTGATGGGGAAACAGGGAGGGGTAACGCCCAGGTCCGATCCCTCAGAGAAGGGCACGCAGGGCAGGGGGCACGAATCTGTCTCCTAACCAGAGCTGTCGCCACAGGTACGCCGCGCCCCGCAAAAGATGCCACGGAAAACAATACAGGCTGCAAACGAATGGGGAAAGCCCAGGAACGATGAGGTGCAGGGAAGAACCAACAGGAGTAACAATGCGATTACAACCAGCGGGCAGCACAAGGAAAGTCACGGGAACTCGGAGGCAAAACGGGGGGACGCGGGTCCGGCAGGCAGCACCTAAACCACACGGTCGCGGCCGCCTACCCCGGGCGCCCGCTCGCGCATGCGCACCCGCCCACCCGGGAGCGGCCACACCCTCGCCCGGGGCGGCGGCGGCCTCGGCGGCGGGACCTCACCTGTGGGCGCAGAGCGCCGGGCAGAGCCGAGCAGGGCGGCCCCGCCCCCGGCCCCGCCCCCAGCCCCTCTCCCGCGCCGCCCGGAGGACGCCGCTCGCAGCCCCGCGGTCCTGCCCGCCGCGCGCCGCGCTCTACTTCCGGGGCGGTGCTCCGGCAACCGAAGACGCGGCCGCTGGCGCCGCTACTGCTTCCGGGGTCACGCCTTCCCGGCTTCTCCCGAGGCTCCCGGCCCTCAGTGCGCGCCGGTTGCTGATCCCCGGGATCCTCGCAGCCTTCAAGGCCCAGAAATGAGATTGAGAAGAGTCGGGGCGCGGGGTGGAGCCTGACAGTGGGAGGCCCCCTCTGCCGCTCAGCTTCCGTGTCTGTAATGTTGGGACCCGCGGCGGTGCCTGCCTTGTAGGGTGTGTTGTCTTTAAGCGACATGTTGCGCTCAGCACGTAAAGATCAGTACGGGGCCAACTCAAAGGTCCCCTCATTTGTTAAATGTCCCCTGAGCGTGGCCCAGGTCTAATTTCTCCAACAATATTTTGTAAACTCTGTATTAGGAAGAGGCAGCTTGGCCCCGTGAGAAATTTAAAACTAGAGCCAGACCTGGATTGAATCCTCGCTCCAAAATCCACTAGTTTTTGTGGCTTTCGGCAGGTCACTTTCCTTTCATGACCCTCCGTTTTCCTGTCTATAAATTGGAGATAACAACACTTACATTGAAGGGTTGTTAGGAAGTTTTTTTTAAGGCTCTGCGCATAGCACGTAGTAGTTGCTCAAACTGTCGTTGAAAGAAGTTCAAAATAAAAAAACATGTATTCCACACATTGGTCAGCCGCAAGCACTTAGAAGCAGCAGGAAAGAGGAGAGACAGAATTTTACATCCCTGCTCTGATACGTTCTAGTCGTTTGCGTACAGGCACACCGGATCCTCTCCATTGCAATTTCTCCCCAGAGAGATGGGAATAATGATCTTCATCTCTCAGGGGCGGAAAAGATTTTAAATTCCTGGCGAATGGCACCTTCGAAGTTGTATCACTTGTCTTCCCACATCCTCCTGCCTTGTGCAGCGTTGGGGCCTTTCCAGAGTGCATCACCAGCTGCCAAAACACTAAGAGGGTCGGCGGCAGCCAACGCAAGGAGGCCAGCGTCACAAGGAGAGCGTATAGTAAGACAAGGAGTTGCGGCCAATGTGAAGAGTTAACTGGGAGCTAGGTAGTCCCGGGAGGAGAAGACAGAAACTGAGCTCCCGTGAACCTAGTTTAAAAAGTCTTCAAGGGCTAAGGGCACCTGCGTGGCTCAGTCAGTTAAGCGTCCATATCTTGGTTTCAATTCAGGTCATGAACTCACAGTTCTGCCAGCGCAGAGCCTGCTTAGGATTCTCTCTTTGCACCTCCCGAGCTGTCTCTCTAAATAAATAAATAAATAAACAAACAAACAAACTTTTAAAAATGTATTTAGAGACATCTGGGTGGCTCAGTCAATTAAGCATCCGACTTCCGCTCAGGTCATGATTTCATGGGTTCGTGAGTTTAAGCCCCACATCTGGCTCTGCACAGTCAATGCAGAGCCTGCTCGGAATTCCCTCCCTCTCCCGCTCCCATCCGTGTGCTCTATCTCAATAAATAAATAAATAAACAAATGAATAAATAATAATAATAAAAAGAAAATGTGTGCATCATATACGACAAAGCATTAGTTAATACCCACATTGTACAAAGAGAACACAAATAATTTGGAGGAAGAGAAGGAGCCACAAAATACATAACAAAGGATAAACAAAATAGTAAAACAAATGTGAAAAGATGCTCACATTGCTAAAAAATTAATGATACTGAGGGCCACCTGGGTGGCTCAGTGGATTAGGCATCCGACTTCAGCTCGGGTCATGATCTTATGGCTTGTGAGTTCAAGCCCCGTATCAGGCTCTGTGCTGACAGCTCAGAGCCTGGAGCCTGTTTCAGATTCTGTTTCCCTCTCTCTCTGCCTCTCCGCTGCTCATGCTCTGTCTCTCAAAAATAAGGAAATGTTAAAAGTAATTTATTAAAAAAAAATAATGGTACTGAAATTTTTAGTAAGGTATTTTTTGCTGACTAAATTGGCAGACTTTTAAAATATAGTTATAACAAGGGGTGCCTGGCTGGCTGAATAGGTAGAGCATGCAACTCTTGCTCTCATAGTCGTGAGTTTGAATCCCATGCGTGGTGTAGAGTTTACTTAAAAAACTTTTAAAAATCATCAAAATATAGTTACAACTAATGTTAGAAAGGATATGGGAAAAAAGGCACTCACAACTGCTGTTGGTAGAGATACCGCTTTTGGAAGGGTGGCAATTTGGCAATATTCATCACATTTTTAACATGTAATATATTTAATGATATACCTTTTGACCTAAAACTTCCAGTTGTAGGAATTTATAGAAACTCCCAAGTAAACAGATAGACGCATACGGGAGCATTTAATGTGGTATTCCTTCTAATAATGAAAAATTGGAAAGAATATAAATGTTCATAGCAGAAGTCTGGTTGGCTAAATTAAAGTTCATCAGTTTAGGGGCGCCTGGGTGGCTCTGTCAGTTAAGTGTCTGACTTGATTTCAGCTCAGGTCATGATCTCATAGTTCCTGAGTTTGAGCTCTGTATTGGGCTCTGCACTGACAGCACGGAGCCTGCTTGGGATTCTCTGTCTCCCTCTGTCTCTCTACCTCTCCTCCTCCTCTCTCTCTCTCTCTCCAAAATAAATAAGTAGGGGCACCTTGGGTGACTCAGTCAGTTGGGCGTCTGGCTTCCGCTCAGGTCATGATTTCACTGCTCGTGAGTTCTGGCCCCATGTTGGGCTCGGTGCTGACAGCTCAGAGCCTGGAGTCTGCTTCGGATTCTGTGTCTCCTTCTCTCTCTGCCCCTCCCCCACTCATGTTCTGTTTCTCTCTCTCTTTCAAAAATAAACAAACATTAAATTTTTTAAATAAATAAACAGATGTTAAAAAATAAAAAAGAAAGTTCATCAATTTAATGAAATACTATTTACATATTCAAAGGTATAAGGTGGATCTATGTATGCTAACCTGGAAATATATTCATGATACGGTACATGAAAAGGGCAAACTACACAACTCTTTATATAATATGGCCTTTAAAATGTGTACATATGGAGCACCTGGCTGGCTTAGTTGGTAAAGCATGCAACTCTTGATCTCAGGGTTGTGAGTTCAAGCCCAACATTGGGGGTAGAGATTACTTTAAAAATAAGTAAAAAGAATTAAAATTTGTATGTGTAAGCATTACATATAATTTAAGAAGCATAAAAAATCTGGAAAAAAATAATGTTTAGAGGCCTTCTCTTTGGAAGTTGGAATAGTAGGGACTTTCTCTTTTTACAGTCTATGTCTTTTTTTTATTTATTTTTTTAAATAGCTTATTTTTGATATATAGAGAGAGATAGTGTGAGCAGAGGAGGGTCAGAGAGAGAGGGAGACACAGAATTTGAAGACAGTCTCCAGGCTCTGAGCTAGCTGTCAGCACAGAACCCGACGCAGGGCTCAAACCCACGAACCGCAAGATCATGACCTGAGCCGAAGTCGGACACTTACCCGACTGAGCCACCCAGGCGCCCCTCAGGTTTGTCTTAAGATCAACTGTTTCTCAGTCATGCCCCTGGGGTTACTGAGGCTCAGTCACCACATCCCATTGTCACTGGGGCCGGTAGGTCCAGCAGGCAGGGCGAGATTCGTTGCCCACATCAGGCAGTCCCCGCGGGTAGAGTGACGACAGGCGATGTCACCTGGTGACGTCACAACACGGGTTCTGACAAAATCCCCGTTTGTATGTTTTTGAAGGCTAACAGTTGTATAAAGTACCAAGTTGAAAGCACAAATGTCAATGGATTGGTTGTTAATTTCAAGGACATTCCTCTCTTTAGGCGCTCTGATATTTGGGTTCCAGAAATAGTCTTTACCCAGGACGGATCCATTTCCAGAGCCGGTTCTCTGCACACATGACCACCTGCTATAAATCTGTGACATGGCTGGAAAACTGGAAGAGATGCTCCCGACAGACAAAACGGTGAGAAATTCCTGGAAGCTGAGGTCAGAACCCGTGGATGGGGACAAGCCGGCTAAATCAGGGACAGATACTCCCCGCCAAGCAAAAGAGAGAAGCTCCAAAAGAGGTGCATTTTCGGAACAAAACCCTGGCACGCCTCTGAGATGAGAAGCAAGAGGGAAGGTGACAAAATACGCACGGGGACAGTTGGCCAGAAAGTTCACTCAGGGAGTGACCGGGTCATTTCGGCTGAAGTGCCTGAGACAGTCTTCGGGTGCTCGGGCCGCCCTCACAGGTCCCCGGAGACTGTAGCCCTTCCCATGCGCAGATTCGCTTCTGCGGGAGTCCAAGATCAAGGTACCAGCACGTGTCCTGGTGATGGTCCACAGACCTTCCCACCCTGTCCCCACAGGACAGAAGAGGTGAGGGAGCTTTCTGAGGTCTCCCTTCTTTATGGGCACTAATGCCATTCATGAAGGCTCTACCCTGGTGCCCTAATCACATCGGGGATTAGAATTGCCATGGGGGCACCTGGGGGGCTCAGTCGGTTGAGCGTCCGACTTCAGCTCAAGTCATGATCTCACGGTTCATGGGTTTGAGCCCCGCGTCGGGCTCTGTGCTGGCAGCTAGCTCGGAGCCTGGAGCCTGCTTCAGATTCTGTATCTTCCTCTCTCTGTGACCCTCCCTTGCTTGCAGTCTCTCTCTGTCTCTCAAAAAATAAATAAAAAATGTTTTAAAAATTAAAGAATTGCAGCACATGAATTAATGGGGGGGCGGGGTGGGAGGGGCATGTAAGCATTCAGCCCACTGCCCCATGAGAATAAATAGTTTCTGAAAGAGATAGTCAATCCGCTAAGTCAGGAGCCACAAACCACTGGCCACGTCCAGCTGCCGCCTGTTTTTTACAGTTCGAGAAAGCAAAGAATGGTTTATACCCATGACCATTTGCAATCGGTCAGATGATAGGGACACGCTAACGTGGGACCCCAATTAAGTGACATTTATCCCCCCCTCCTCCCAGGAAAGAATTCCATCCTCCCCATAGGAGACCCATATTACAAAAATATACAGGTCTCAGTTACGGTTTTAACTTCATCAGTTCAAAAGTTGTGAAAGTTTGTGGAATTTGTTAAGTGCCAGAGCCTGGATCTGAACCCCGGAAACCTGTCCATTCACACCAGCGCCTCCCCGGATCATAAAGAGCCGCCTTCTGGAGAAGACAGGTGCACTTTCTAGATGGTCCTGAAACCTCCCCACAACGCAGTCCGAGGTCCATCATCGTTTCCATTGAGCGCCACCTAGTGGAACCACCGCTCACCGGAGCCTGACCGGCCGAGTGCCCGCTCTCTACCGCCCCTGTCCCTCCATGTCTGGTCTCTCCCGGGCTCCAGGCCTCAGCGTTGTCACCTTAAACCAAGGAGGGGAGTGAGAACCGGAAGATCACGTAGGGGAGGCTTTCTGGCCGAGCACTGCTGGCTCACAGCTGGTCAACAAACGTTATCTCCTGGACGAGATGCACCTGTAACAGCGGGCGTCCGAGGCGGGTTCCCAGGGAGACTTGAAATGCTGACTTGGGCGTGGTTAGGGCCCTTCTTGGGACGATCTGGACCCAGGCCCTTCCCAACGTCTGCTCTCCGTGGCCCTCTCCCCTCTCCGCAGGTGACCCCACTGCTCCTCAGCCCCCAGAGAGAGGTCATCGTGTGGCCCTGAGGCCCTTCTCTGCCCCCGCCATCCATGTCCCCTCCACTGAGCTCTTCCTGCACAGAACTGGGGACAAAGTCTGTCCAGGTGTCCTCTTGACTAAGAACCGCCAGCTTCTGGGGTCCTTAGTGGCCGAGGGCCAGAGCCAGCTACATTGCTGGAGGGGCCCCGTGCAAAATGAAAACGCAGGCACTTTTGTTCAAAAGTTACGAAGCATTTTACCATAGTCACAGCAGCATTGTACCAATAGTGGGGCCGCGCTGAGTGTCGGGGCCCGCGGGGTTGCCCAGGTGACCGTCCCACAAAGCCCAACCTGCTGTGTGGAGGACACCGGCCAGAAGGCCCCTCCCCGGACCCTCAAAGAGTCCTGCCCAGCGAGTCGTGTTCTCTCACTTTTAATTTTTACTTTTTTAAAGTTTATTTATTTAGAGAGAATGAGTGCAAGCAGGGGAGGAGCAGAGAGAGAGGGAGAGAGGAAGAACCCCAAGCGGGCTCCACACTGTCAGGGTGTCAGCCCCGACGCGGGGCTCGAACCCACGAACCGTGAGATCATGAGCCGAAACCGAGTCAAACGCTTACCCACCCAGGCGCCCCTTTGTTTTTGTTTTAAGTGGCAGCCATCCTAATGGGGGTATTTCCACTTTTTAAGTGTGGAATCTGAGGCTCGAAGGCAACGGATAACTTGCCAATGCCACAAACCGGCTCATAGGTCAGTTCAGCTGCGATGTGACCCTGAACACTCCTGACTCGCGCTGTCACCAAGGACGTCTGCTCGCCATGGTCAAGGTCCAGCGGAAAGCAGGGGAGAACTCTGAAGGAGCCCCAGCACCTTATTCCCCGAGGCCATCCTGACCCCCCAGTGGCTCCAGCGCCCGACCCGCCCAGGGCCCAGGCTGTCACAGACCGGCGGGCCTGCCCTGCTCTGCACACAGACCCCCGGGGCCAGCCAGGCACTGCCCGCCTCCAGAGCCTCCAGCGGCCCCAGGGCCACCCTCGGGCTCTGGCTCACGGTGTTTCTAGCAGCCCCACGCCAGCCCCTTGCAGCGTGGAGGCCAGAAGACCTGGCTTGGTGGAGAGGGAACCCAGACCCGGACTGAGCACCTACCCAAAACGGGGCGGGGCTGCATACTAGGGCCCAGTCTGGCTTTGTTTGCCCACTTCTGGCAGGTGGCGGGGGAGGGGAAGGTAGGTGGGGGGAAGGAGGGATTGAAGCCCGGAGGGCAGGCTGCCTGGCCCGGGGCCAAAGGAGTGGAGTCCTTGGGGGCTCAGGAATGACAAGAACAGAACTGCGGAGGGGGCTGAAAGCAGGTGGACTTGTCCAGCGGAGGGAGACGGCCCCTGGTGGGCTGTGAGGGCCATGACCAACGTTAACAAACAAACATTCATTCATTCAATAAATAAATACCGAACGCCTACCCCAGGCTCGGCTCCGGTGGGAACAGCACACATTCCGCAGGCCAGAGGAACGATCCGCGAGTGAGTGAATAAATACAGATGCCCCAGGTCGTGCGTAAGAGAGGACGCCGGGCCTGGTGGGGCTGCGACCGCTGACCGCCCCGCGGCGTCCCCGGAGGCCTTCATGCCACCCCCTCGGCCACAAGCTTCTCCTGTCGGGTCCTCGCCCCTTCCTCTTTTCCTTTTATTTAATTTATTTTTTTTTAACAACAAAAACCAGACTTATTTGGTTTCTAGTCTTTGAAAGACTTTATAGACGGGGTCTATCACAGTTAAGTACAATTTAAAATGCTCAATACACATCGATAAATATTTGAATGAACAGATGCCTATTCCTATCCTGTTAAATAATTCAAGTCAGTACTCAACTCACATGATTGGCAGGAGATGCAATTGCTTTTAAAGAAATACTTTAAGTACTGTCTTTTAAAATATCGGCTCCTTGGGGCGCCTGAGTGGCTCAGTCGGTTAAGCATCTGACTTCGGCTCAGGTCATGATCTCATGGTTCGTGGGTTCGAGCCCCGCGTTGGGCTCTGTGCTGACAGTTCAGAGCCTGGAGCCTGCTTCGGATTCTGTGTCTCCCTCTCTCTCTGACCCTCCCCTGCTCATGCTGTCTTTCTCTGTCTCTCAAAAATAAATAAAAACATTAAAAAAAATATCGGCCCCTTGAAAGTTAATATACTTTCAAATAGTGTTGCTATTACCCAAAGGATTTTTTAAGAACACGTTTGAAATTGCTGTTCTGAGCTAGTCCTTTAGAAATACATGACAATTAGTAGAATCCAGTCCTGCCCGCTCTTGGCCTCGTCGGAGGCCCCTGGTTTTAATCTGGAGGACTTAATAAGTTTCCAAGAGTAAATCCACTCTCCCAGAAGAAAGACTTGTTACTAATGCTGGGAAGTACTTGCCACAATTTCCAATTAAACCTGAGGCAACATGATGTCTTGCCTCCTTCTGCTACTTTGAATTTGGAGTGAGACGACGAATGTGGTGGATGGTAGTAGTAACTTAAGACTTTGGCCTTGGTTGCTCTTCTACGAAGAGAGAATAACCGCTGTCCCCTGCCCACCCGCACCCTCCCTAATTTCAGCAGGGCTAGGGCTGTTTCTCTACCACAGGATGATTTCCAACTAAGACAAATGTGTGAGCAGAAATGCGTAAGCACAAAAAGTGGTCCCCTGTCTCTGACGTCTAGGACATGAACCAAGACCACATTTTACTGTCTTCCACCTACTTCCCTACAGGGAAGACTCCACACAGTTTTCCATATGTCGTATCCATGTGGCATTCCGGTAAAATATGAAACTTCTCAAGAGCTAGTGAGGTATGGAGCATAGGTTGTCCCCAGCGTGAAAGGAAGCCTAGGTAATAGTAAAAATCTTACAATACCTCCTTGGCGCTGTTTGCCAGGCTCTGTTTACTCTTTGAATCTCCACAACTCTGTGAGAGAGGCACTTTTATTTCTCCCATTCGGCAAAAGAGAAACCTGGGGCTCAGGAGGAGATGAACTAGACAAGGTTATACTTCTAGTAAAGGATAGTCTAGGGTTCAAACCTCGCACTCTGGTTAGAGTTTGTGCTTCCAGTAAAAAACTGCTATCTGGCCATTTTAAACCGTTAGCACTGGCAACTGGGGAACTAATGGAAAAGGGGATCAAAGAAACGGCCCACACCCTGTAAACCCCACAGAAGAGAAAGCAAGCGAGAGGGCCGCACCACCTCTGACCGACGCGGCGCTTAACCGCAGAGTCTTAATTTATTTTTTTAAGTTAAAAAAAACATATTTTTTGGGAAAGACAGAGGTGGCGTGAGAGGATGAGGGGCAGAGAGTGAGGGAGAGAGAGAATCCCAAGCAGGCTCCGCCCTGTCAGTGCAGAGCCCGACGTGGGGCTCGAACCCACAAACCGCGAGATCATGACCTGAGCCGAAACCAAGAGTCGGACGCTAAAATGACGGAGCCACCGGGGCGCCCCTCTTTTATTTATTTAAAAAAATTTTTTTTACTTTGGGGCCCCTGGGGGGCTCAGTCGGTTAACCCTCTGACTTTGGCTCTGGTCATGATCTTCGCTTTGTGGCCTCAAGCCCGCATCAGGCTCTGTGCTGACAGCTCGCAGCCTGGAGCCAGCTTCAGATTCTGTGTCTCCCTCTCTCTCTGTTCCTCTCTTGCTCATGCCCTGTCTCTCAAAAATAAATAAACATTAAAACAAAAGTAGAAAAAACTTTTTTAAATTTTAGAGCGAAGGTGGGGGCGGAAGAGAGAGAGAGAGAGGGAGAGAGAATCCCAATCAGGCTGTACACTCAGTGCAGAGACCGACATGGGGCTTGATCCCATAACCCTGGGATCATGACCTGAGCTGAAATCCAGAGTTGGCCGCTCAGCGGACTGAGCCCCCAGGCGCCCCCGCTCAGAGCTGCCTTCAAGTCTCAGTCCCACCAGCTGTCTGGCTGGGCGACCCTGGGCAGCAAACACAACCACTGAGCACGGCGGTTTCCTATCTAATGACCCTTGTCCCAGGCCTGTCACACAGTTGGCCCAGGGTCCCCCGAAGGGCCTAGAATGCCACGGGGCCGTGTCCAGGTGCCTGGGCTGCTGGGAGCTGGGCCCGGACTCCTCCCGTCCCCTAGTCAGGGCTGGCACGGGGTAGCTGAATAAACACAAGCACTGGGTTTTGGGGACACCAGGGCACGCTGCCATGTCAGCCTCATCTAGCTAAGGTGGCCTGGGGGGCTCATGGACACAGCCGAGGGCGGAGACAATTCACAGAATTGGGGGCCTTCTTTAGACCTGAAAATGCCCTCCCTGCACTTCCGAGTTACTGGCTGGAAACACTCGAAGCGCCACACCTCACTGGAGCCCCTCAAAGAACAGCCAGGGGGGCGGGCCGGCTCTGGGGGGACCCAGCTTTCAGCCTCACCCCTGTACCTCCCTTCGCATCCATTTCTGCGCCTGCAGGGACCCTGCCCCTTTGCCCTCGTGCTGGACGGTCCCCAGCCCTCGGGGGTCCCAGGAGTTCAGACCCTCCACCAGGTAAGGCTGAGTAGGTGTTTCTTCAGCCGCAAGAGGAAAAACAATGACAAAAAAAATCAATTTCTCTCCCCGAAAGCCGCCCACAGGCTGTGGTTTTGAATACGTAGCCTCTCAGTTCCTCCTCTTTAAAATAGAACCAGCGAGGGCCTCATGGAACAATCCAGCAAGGAGGCGGGCCCGGGGGGCGGTTTCTGTCACCATTCCTGTTATTATTATTATCGTTCATCATTTATGACAGAGAAGCACTTGGATGAGGACCACACTCGTGTGTGTGTGTGTGCGTGTGTGTGTGTGTGTGTGTGTGTGTGCGCGCGCACCCACGGCAGGGCCGGGCTTTGACGGGTTGGGATGGGGGTTGAGAGAGAGTGTAGAGTCCAAACCTTCTCTCCAGACAAATCTCAGATTCATGGGAAATGACCCCCCCCCATGTTAAGGCCCCAGGACAGACACAAAGCCAGTGAGAGGGATGGGGGGGTGGGGTGCTGATCATCCCAAGAGCCAGCATCCTGCACCCCCCGCCCCCCACCCCCCAGTGCTGGTGAGGCCCTTGAGCCAACACGTTCCTGTCCTGCTCAGTGCCGCTTGCGCTGGGAACCCTGCATGGGGGGGGGGGGGCAGCGGGTGCCAGAGCAGACCAGAGCCCAGCTCTGGGGGACTCCACTTTGCTGTTCTCTCCCTTGTGCCAGCCAGAGGCGAGCAGGCTGTGCACCATCGGTGGGGGCAGGCGGGTGTGCCGAGGGCGCAGAGGCTGAGAAGTGTGGGTGCAGGTCAGGGAGCCCGACGGAGGGGGCTGGCCGGCCACCTGTCTCTCTGACTGCCTGTGACCATTCACGGCTGTGCGCCCCTCGCCCCCCCAGGGCACGGCCTGAGTCTGGCCATGGAAGGTGGCCAGTGAGGACTGGGAAGGACCAAGAAGAGAGCAGCTCCCTGTATGAGCACGTGGCTAAAATACCAGACTTCTCCCAGCCCTGGGCCCCCCCACCCTCTCTCCGAGGAAAAGGTCTGAGTACGTACCTGACCATCTCTTCTGGGTCTGAGTTCGGACTTTGGGGCTCCTGGGGCCTTGGTTTCTCCATCGAGAAGAGTCCACGCACCTCGCCTTGCAGTGCTTTTGACGAGATGGAATTTAACAAAACTGTGAGGGTGGAAGGACCCTAATGTAAGGAGCCCTCCAGCCCCCGCACAATTTACCCCTCACCACCCCGCCCCCCGAACTGTGCCAGGGGCAGCTGCCCCAGACGAGGGAGTGAGGAGGTGGCAAGCAGGGACCGGGTGCTGGTGAGGAGAGCCAGGAAAAGTTCCTACCAATGAATTCAGCCACCCGGCCTCGGGCAGGAAAATGTGAGCCCGGCTTCACGTCATCATACCTGCGACGGCCTTCTGAGGGTCACAGTGTCACCCCGTCCAGCACTGCAGGAAACGGGGCAGAGGTGAGGAGGCCAGTCCAGGCCCTACGGTTTGCGGCCAACACAGACCTGGCGCAGGACCTATAGAAAATTCCGGGCGGGGGCTCCTGGCTCAGTCAGTTAAGCATCCGACTTCGGCTCCAGTAATGATCTCGAGGTCTGTGAGTTCGACCCCCACATCAGACTCTATGCTGACAGCTCAGAGCCTGGAGCCTGCCTCGGATTCCGTGTCTCCCTGGCTGTCTGCCCCTCCCCCACTCGTTCTCTCTCTCTCTCTCTCTCTCTCTCTCTCTCTCTCTCTCAAAACTAAATACACATTAAAAAAAGAAAAGAAAATTCTGGGCAGATGCCCTAAGACAGGCACACGCTCCTGAATGGGCTGCGCTGGGTTTCCTTTCTGTCCTCCACCCTGAGCCTCCAGCCCCATCCCCCCAAAAGACCCACATATCAGAGGAGGATTCAGGCCCCTAAGCCTTTCGCTGGATACTTTTTCCCATTTTCAACCTCCCCTCCGGATCCTGAGTCCCCTGAGGGCAGGGCTTTTGACACCTTGTGTCCTTCCAGAGTCAGGCTGCTCCATGGAGAGGGCATGGGGAGGTTTGGGCCTGAAGGAATGACCTTGAAATTGGGAATTGGGCACACTTGAGTTCAAACTTCTTTTTAAATTGCAGTATGACTTTGGGCCTGTTGCTGAGCCTCAATGAAGTCAGCTTCCCCATCTGTGAAATGGGCTCACAATACAAACTTCACCAGATTACACTGGAGAAAGCCTCCAACCCCCAGGGGCTCTGAGCCCAGGCCTCCTCGGGCTGAGACCATGGACCATTGATCGCTCAGCCCAGTCATCCATGGGGGTGACTGTCCATCCGGCCCCCGGGCGCGGCTACCAGCTCCCTTCTGGGACAAAGAACCAGGTCAAACGTCTGTGCTTCAACTCTCCAGCCTTCCTCCCTCTGCTCACACGATTCCTTCCACCCTGAATGTCCTTTAGTGAAATATCTGGGCCGTAGACGTTTTGAGATATTTACCAGGCTGACCTCCAGGCTGCATTTCTGTTTCCAAGAAGGCGGGGCTCCCCGCTCCCCTGTGCATCATCAAAGGCTTGATCGCTGGGCAGCATCTTTTATTTTGATCTTATTTGCGTTTCTTTCATTATCAGCGAGGAAATGGTAACACATACACTTCTTCAGAAGAGAGGACCAGACTGCAGAACTTTTCAGTAAAAGAAAATTATTTCTCTATGAAAAAAAATCCCCAGCATGCTGTGGTCTCTCGGGGTCCTCCTCCTCATTTTTGGAGGCTGGAGCAGGGGCGTTTGAGCAGCTCTGATTAGCAGTCCAGAGACGGGGAAACCCACAGGCCTGGAAGGAGAAATGGGGTCCCACTCAGGGGCCCCGCGTTACCTGCCTGTCTTCATTTTCCTCCTCTGTAAAATGGGAACAGCAGTGTTTGTCTCCTAGGTTGTCATGAAGATAGAAAAGGATGGTGAAGGGACGTTGGCTCGTTTGTAAATCAGAGATCTATGCGTGCGGGGTGCGGGGGAGGAGGGAAGGAGGGAAGGTGAACCTGGCCCTCTCGGAGCTTACAGACCCCAGGAAGCCGGATTGGGAGAGGTCCTTGGAAGGGTGCCCCTCCCCCAGAGCAGAGGCCCGGACAGCAGCTGCCCTGCCGCCACCGCCAGCCCATCCTCGTGGACTGTGGGCGTGTGAGGCGTAGAACCTGCTGTTATTGTTCTGAAAAAACATGCTCTCACACCGATAAACTCAGCTGTCAGAAGAGATGTTATTTCTCCCTGAAAGGAGATTCCGCAGAGCCAGGCTCCTTCCTGCCTGCAGCCCCCCGGGCCTGCTCCCTCTCGCCAGACCTGACTTGAGCGATAACCTGGGGCCTTGAACCTGCTCCTGGCAGGAACGGCGGTGGCCTTCGCTGCAGGAAGTCTGCGGCCTGCTGCTCAAGGCCCCACAATGCTTCAGGCGTGCAGATCACCTTCTCTCTGACCTTGGATTCCTGGAATTGTCTGATGGAGCAGGGGCCTGGTCTCTGTCCCTCTGACAGGTTGCATGAGATTAGGTTATTTTGGTCACTCGGGGCCATTTGGTTTTTTGGCCCGAACACGTGTCTATTAAATAGTGGTGGCACGGAGTTGAGTGGCCTGGCTGGCCTGGCCTCCGTAATCTGCTCTCAAGTGCACCGGCTCTGTTTTCAGTTGTGATACAGCCCCTCCAGGCCCCTCCGGGTCCCGCCTCGGGCTCCGCCCGCCAAGTGCTCGGGAATCTGAGTCTTGATTAGAATCCTCGGTCTTGGCTATTTTAAGTCCGATGCGTTGCGCTTGGTTTTCTTTAACTTTATTTTGTAGCATCGTTTTAATTCGCATCCCGGAAAGTGCACAAATCTTAGGTGTTCGGCTGGATGCCTGTTTGCATAGCTATGTACCCCGGGAGCGCCATCCGTAGCACCCCAGAAAGTTCCCTCCTGCCCTTTCCCAGCCGGTACCCGCCCCCACCTCGACACCTAGCCAAGAGTCTCACCTCTGCTACCACAGATTAGTTTTGCTTGTTCTTGAACTTCACCCAAGTGGAGCTGCGCAGTATGTTCTCTCTTATGCCTGGCTCCTTGGACTCATCATAATATCTATTAAAAAGTTACTGTTTGGGGGCGCCTGGGCGGCTCCGTCGGTTGAGCGTTCAACTCTGGATTTTGGCTCAGGTCATGATCTCATGGTTGGTGGGATCAAGCCCTGTGTTGGGCTCTGTGCTGACAGCTTGAAGCCTGCTTGGGATTCTCTCTCTCTCTGTCTCTCTCTCTTGCTCTCGCTCTCAAAATAAATAAGCATTTTAAAAGCTATTGTTTTATGGCCGGAAACGTAATACATCTTCATTGGAAAACTTACAAATAATGTACAAGAAAAGGAAAAAACCACTTGATAATAACCCCGCTTATTAACTACTCTTGACCTTCTAGTGTGTTCCTTGCAGACCTTTCAAGGCCTATGAAAAATATTTTCCTTTTTTTTTTTTGTGGTGAAAACATTTATATTTCGATTTGGCCAGCTGGACTCCGTTTAGACGATCCCAATTTCGTTGGCAACACCCAACGCACCCTGGTCAGGAGCCAGCGGCACATCTGCCGTCTTCTCTCCATCGGGCCTGACCAGGGTGTCGACCTTGATCACATCAGCGTCCTGGAGCTTCTTCACAGCCTGTTCGGTGCTTGCTGGCCTTGACATCCACAACGAGCACAAGCGGGCTGACTCCGCAGTCAGGGGGATCCTGACCATGGCATGGTGGGCAAACTGGTTTCTCCTAGGGGGGCTCTTTCGAGGATATTTGGGCTGCCCTGGGAGACGCAGCGTCCTGGGTCATCGGAATGGAGGTGACATGTGGATCTTCTTTTCTTTATTACTGTGGACGCCTTTCAGCACCGCTTTCTTGGCCTTCAAAGCCTTTGCTTGGGCTTCCGCTTTGGGAGGGGCGGGGCTTCCGCCCTCGCCTTGGGCGCCATCTTTGTGAAAGGGGAAAAACGTCTTTCAACCTCAGTCAACTCCTGTGACACACATTGTTCTAGAACACGTTTGCCTCAGCCAGCACAGCAGAGGTGCATGTCTTTCCCTGTCAGCACCTGCGGAGCCGCCTCCGACCTCCCATGGCTGCGCAGCACAGCGATGGGGGGCCTGGGGGGCCTCCCCTGTGACGTTGCCTGCTTCTCTCCGCTCTCGGGACTACGTGCCTCCTGAGAACAGAAGCCGTGTCCGTCTGTGCACTGCCCCCCGGCGCGGGGTGGGGACCCCAGTGAGTGAACACGCTTGCACACTCATCTGTGACCACTAGTTTAACTATGTTGGCAAGAAAATTCCTCGAACTCGGATTGTTGGCCCCAAAGAATACACATTCTTAAGTTTTTTTAATCAAGATTTTTCAAAACAATTTTTTTTACATTTATTTTTGAGAGACAGAGACAGAGCATGAGTAGGGGAGGGGCAGAGAGAGGGAGACGCAATCTGAAGCAGGCTCCAGGCTCCGAGCTGTCAGCACAGAGCCAGACGTGGGGCTCAAACCCACGGGAACCTTGAGATCGTGACCTGCGTTGAAGTCGGAGGCTCAACCGACTGAGCCACCCAGGTGCCCCCTAACCAAGATTTTTTTAAATGTTTATTTTTGAGAGAAAGAAAGCGCACAAGCAGGGGAGGGGCAGAAAGAAAGGGGAACAGGGAACCAAAGCGGACTCTGCCAACTCGGGAACTGCGAGATCATGACCTGAGCTGAGGTCGGCCGCTCTGCCGACTGCCGCCCAGGAGCCCCACATTCTTAAGTGTTTTTGTTCTAAATTGTCAAATCACCTCCTGGAAAGGTCTGTTTAATCACATGTTCATTCTGATTTTTAGTGAACACCTGCTCTGTGCCAGACAAGGTCCCGGGCGCTGTGTTTACAGGCGTGAGCGGTCCATGTGACGGGGTTCACAGACGGATCGTCTCGGAGCCCGTGTGTACCCCCAAGAATTGGGAAGGCCCAAGGCCACGTTCCCACTCCCACTGCCCAGCCTCACTCAATTATCTCGTGCTTGTGAAACATTCCCCGTTGAGTGAGCAGAGATATCTCACCGTTTATTTTTAGTGTTTATTTTTGAGACAGAGAGAGAGAGGAGAGAGAATCTGAAGAGGGCTCCGTGCTGACAGCAGAGAGCCTGACGTGGGGCTTGAACTCACCAACCGTGAGATATGACCTGAGCCAAAGTCCTGTACTTGACCAGATGAGACACCCAGGCGCCCCTCATCAATTTTTTAAAATTTTATTTATTTTGAGAGGTAGGGGAGGGGCAGAGAGAGAGGGGGAGAGAGTCCCAAGCAGGCTCTGAGATGTCACCACAGAGTCAGATGCGGGGCTCAAGCCCACCAGCTATGAGACATGACCTGACCTGAAATCAAGAGTCGAACTTTCAACTGACTGAGCCACCCAGGCACCCGAATGCCTACTCTGTGTTAAGCCTTGTTCTCGGCTCTGAGGACACGGCAGTGAAAACAGGAATAAGGGTAGACAAAGGTCCTTGTCCCTGTGACACTTCTCTATTAGGGGAGACACACCATAAACAAAATTAGGAATTATAGTACCTGTAAGAGGTCATAAATGCAAGACAGAGTCATAAAGAATTCTAGGGGGCCAAGGACTGCAGGGTTAGGTGGGAGTGTCAGGGAATGCCTTGCTCAACAAATAACATCAGAGCCAAGATTTAAGGAGATCGGAGGACAAAGCTGCAGATTCTAATGGAAGAGAAATCCAGGCGGAGGAAGTGCAAAGGTCCTGAGGCAACTGTGAACCTGTGTTTGAGGAATAGCAAGGAAGCCAGTGTCGATGGAATGAAGTGAACATTGAGATGAGTAGTTAAAAATAAGGCCAAGGGGCACCTGGGTGACTCAGCTGGTTACGCATCCGACTGGCTCGGGTCATGATATCACAGTTCGTGGGTTCAAGCCCTGCATTAGGCTCTCTGCTGTCAGCGCCAAGCCCGCTTCGGATCTGCTGTCCCCTCTTTCTCTGCCCCTCCCCTGGTCATGCGCACACACTCTCTCAAAAATAAATAAGCATTGAAAAAAAAAGATGAAAAAGAGAAGGAGGCCAAAAAGGTAAAATTGGGCTGGGTTAGGTAGGGCTTTGAGGACTTTGGCTTTTACTCCGTCAGACAGAGAGCCCTGGGAAGATGTGCCAATGGGGGAGCGCAATCTGGGGATGGGCCGCAGGGCGGGGGCACTTATAAGGTGCCAGCTTCCCCCAGAGTGAGCGATCCAAGGGAGCAGAGCAGGAGGGAGCTTTCCTGTTAGCACCTGGCTTTGGAAACCCTCTAGCATCATGTCTGCCGTGTTCTGTGCGTTAGAAGTCAGTCCCCGGAGAGGGGAGCCTGGTGGCTCAGTGGGGAGAGCATGTGAATCCTCATCTTGGGATTGTGAGTTCGAGGCCCACGTTGGGGGTAGAGTTTATAGGAAGGGAAGAAGGGAGGAAGGGAGAAAGAAAGAAATGAGCCCCCAAACCTGGCCCCCATTTCAGGAGGTGGCAGGTGTTAGAGAAAGAACCATGGAGGGCAGCTCTGAGGTCTTCGGCCTGAGCGCCTGGATGGACGGGGCCGCCATCAGCTGGGACGGGATGTCAGCCGGGACTGGCAGGCGCAGGCGTGGCAACGGAGGAGTTAGCGTGGCTAACGCACCTTTTTTCAGTCTCCTTTGTCCCAGCTCTTGGTGGCACTATGGTCATGGCTAGTGCCGTGGCCTCCCTCTGAGCCCCAAGGCTCTGGTGCCCACGCCGGGTCCTCACTCTCAGGGGCCCTGGTTGAGCTGAGCTCGCGCGAGGCCGGGATGGGCGACTGGGTGACTGGGCAGCATAGCAGGCCCTGGGCGCTGCCCGTTCCTGGGGTTTGCCACAAACAGGGGGCCCTAGGAGGCCTCGGGGCAGATGAATGTCTGTGTATTCACGGTTGTGAGGAGGCCAACGCCAGAGCCCTGGGAAAGACTGGGGGGAACTAAGCTCTCTAGGTTTCCAAGACTATACTCAAGCAGCTAAGCACCCGCCTTGACTTTCAAAAATAATCTTACCGTTGACTCTTGTCCCCTAAGGCCTCTCTAGAGCCTGGAGAAGTATCTGGCTCCAGGCTCCGGGCACCCAGGGACCCTTCCCCACCTCTACCTTCCCTCAATCTCTAGCTGAAGACTCACAGATGCTTTGTTCTGGCCACTGACCTTGACCTCAGTCATTCCTGAAGCATCCCCGAATTCCCAGAGAAGCCAAGTGCCATGGGCGGTCACACAGCCCGGACTCCAGATTCATGCTCCCTGGGGCCCCCACGGATGCATGGTGACATCTCCGTGACCGGGAGAGACTGCCTGCACCTGATTCCAGGCAGGGCTGGACTGTTGTGTGCGGGGCGTGTCTCTTAACCCCGTGCCCAGGGGGGACTCCCCACTGCACAGAGGGTCAGCCCTCCCCCACCCTGGACCACCGTGTCACTCGACTCCAAGGGCGACCACCCCCCAGAGGCATCTCGAGGATGCCCCCGTCTCCCCCCCACAGCTCCACAGACAGCATGCGAATCTGCCCACCCCCCAGGCTGCAGAGCGCTACCTCCCCTGCCCTCACTAAAAGAAGAGGAAGCTGTGAGCTCCATGGAAACTGTGGTAAAATGTGGTTGGAGGGGGAGAAACAGTGTAAGGATGGAGGGAGGAAACTGACTCAAAACAGACAAGCCCCAAGGTGCTCATCCTCGGGCATCTGCTTGCTCAGCAGGTACTGACGGAGCACCCCCGCCATCCGAGCCCTGAACACCTGGCTTGGTCTCAGCCGGGAGCCGGGAGCTGGAGTCAGACAACAGTCAAGTACATTTGCAAGTGAATACGGGAGACGGCAGAGGGTGCTGTGGAAGGCGACGGAGCCAGACAGGTAACAAGGGTCGCAGTAGCCCCACCAGCTGCCGAGTGACCTGGGACAGTCGTGACAGTCTCCTCAGGCACCCGCTGCCGTCCTCACAACGCTTCGAGCTGGGTGTCACTGTGCCCCGCTTCCTGCAAAGTGAGAGAAGCAGGCTGGGATGCATCGGGCCGCGTTCCTGCTCACAGACCTGGGAAGGGGGTCCCCGCCCCTCATCCCAGTGCACCTCTCTGTCCCACAGCTCAGCTGGCCTCTCTGAGCCTCAGTCTCCCGGGCTGTAAAGTGGGAATCTCATGAGGTTCCCAAGGGCTTCACAAGAAAGAGGTCCATCCCTGTAGCGCCTCACTAGCTGTCGACAATAGCGCAGTAGGGGCCAGATGTGCAGAGCACGGTCAAGGGATGCGCTGGCCAGCTGCAGGGGGGAGGGGCCACCTGGGTCTTCCTGCTAGTTGGCTGGAGGCTGGGATGCGCGCCCCCATCCCCGGTCAGGAGCCCTGGCCACTCTCAGAGGCCCCAGGCTTCATCTGCCCTCCAGTAACATTTCATGTGGCTGCCAGGTCCTGTTTCCGAAGATCTAGCCCCTCTCCTGCTCAAAGCCCTCCCAGGGCTCCCCAGTACCCACAGAACAGGAGGACCAAGCCCATCTTTCCCTTTCGTTTGAAATCCCGCCCCTTCTCCTAGCTCTCAAATCCGACCCTTCAGAGACCTCTTCCTCCGGGAAGACTTTCCTGATACCTTTGAGTCCCTTTAAGGAGCCTGACTCCGTTTTCCCTCTCCTGAGGCCCAGGCCTTTCTGCCTGAGATCCATTATCTTCTCCTGTCCTGGTTTTATCCCACTTGGAGCTGCAGATCTGCCATCGTCCTTGGCTCAGCTCCAGTCTAAGACAAGACCAAATGGTTTTCTTTCTCTTCTTTTTTAAATTATTTTTTTAATTTTTTGATATTTTATTTATTTTTGAGAGAGAGAAAGAGAGATAGAGCATGAGCAGGGGAGGGGCAGAGAGAGAGAGAGAGAGACATAGAATTCAAAGCAGGCTCCAGGCTCTGAGCTGTCAGCACAGAGCCCTGATGCGGGGCTTGAACTCATGAATAGTGAAATCATGACCTGAGCTGAAGTTGGTCTCTGAACCAACTGAGCCACCCAGGTGCCCCTGTTTCTCTTCTTTAAAAAAAATTTTTTTTGGATCCCCAGGGTAAGACACATCTGTAGAGGAAAAAAAAATCTGGAAAATACAGAAAAGCACAAGGCAGAAAACGATCCCAGTTACCCTTATGCCCAGAGATGACCGCTATGCTCGTTTTGCAGTCCTGTATTCCTTTCCAGACTTTTCTATAAGGATTTTTTCAAGATGTGGGGCTGTATTGGACACACTGATTTGCAGAAGTGTGTTATTTCGTTTAATAGAAGATGCGTTCCGAGAGACCGTTTTTTTTGCGAATGTCAGGTGGATGCCTTCCGTAATCATCTCTGGGTTTACTGGCTTTACTGGCAACTGGCACCCCCCCCCGCCCCCCGCTAGGCCACACTGAGGCTTTCCTACGCTTTCATTTCCTCAGCCCTCCCTCCCCCGCCCAGGCCACCCGAGTTACAGAGTCAGGCTCCAACCTCAGGGCGGAGTGGCCCCAGAGTCCCCGTTCTCGACTTCCTTGCTCACCAGGCTGCAGGCTCTCTCTCTGGAAAAGCCATACACCCCAACTGAAATTTTGCTTCATTGGAAGGGGTTCACGGACTTCCCGAAGTCCAGCTTCAGACCCCCAAGTCAGTCGGGACAGAGAGACCTGGGTTCGAGCCCCAGCCTTCCGATCCCTTGGCTAGGTGTCCTTGGGCCCTTTAGGACCCCTCTCTGAGGCTCAGTTCCCTCGGAGGTGCGATGGGGGGACCTGCCTCGTGGGAGCACACGAGGGGGACCCGAGATCACCCAGGCGACAGAGCTCTCCGCAGCCTCCCACCCACAAGAGCACTGCCACCAAACGTCCCCGGGCTGGCGCAGTAAGGTGCCGGCCTGCCAGGCTGCTGGGGCTCCCGGCGAGGAGCTCCGGCACGGCTCCGGAGAGAACAGCAAAGCCCTTCGATGGGTCCTTCCTGAGACTCCAGAGCCTCTGGGAGCTGGAGGATTCTGCAGATCCGGTGTCCCCAGACGAGGCCCAGAGTCTGGGATGGCAGTGGAAAGCCAGGACCATTGAAACCCTCCCTGGCGCCCGGCTCCCCCGGCTGGGCCCCGGCCCCTGAGGCTGGCACTTGGCAGACACACCTGGCCAGCCCTCCTCACCCTTGCGCTCGCGGCTCCCACCTCCCCTCCCCTCTCCTGCCTTGGACAGGGGAATGTCCTCCCTTCGCTCCATCTCTGCAGGAAGGCTGCGTCCTCCCTCCACGGCCCCTCCCTCTCTCCCACTCACCGCCTGGCTTTCCTGCCCCCTCCTCAGCGCCCACGTGTGCCAGGCTGCCCAGCGCTCTCTGCTCTCTCCTCCTGTCCTGCTAGAACGTGCCATCTCGAGACCTCCACTGGCTCCCACCCTGCCCGAAATATCGTGTCAATCAGTACTTGTTAAATGAACGATCCAGGAAAAAACTTCAAGGACAAAACTCAACCCTAAGTGGGTGCCGGACGATCCGCTGGATAGCGGATCCCTAAACCGCTGTGAGAAGGGGTCACAGCCTCAGCAGGAGGGGCCCCAGGCCCCTGGAGGCAGCTCCTTGGGATGGAACCCCCCTTCCCTCTGCCCCGGGTCATGGTGTTCCCTTAGAGAGCAGAATCCATAGCCTGATGACCCTCAGACAGGCCAGCAAATCCTTATGGAGAAGGGGAAACTGAGGCCCAGGAGGTTTGAGCCCAGCTGTGGAGGGGGAGAGGCCACTGAAGGACCTGGGCTTGAACCTGTCTCTCCGTACAAGGGCTGGATGCGTGGTCTTCAGCTCTTGGCCTTTTAAATTTGTTTTTAAGGTTTATTTATTTATTTAGATAAGTTCTATACCCAAACCGGGGATTGAACCCGCCACCCTGAGATCAAGAGTCATACACTCCTCCGATGGAGCCAGCCAGGCCCCACTGGCCTCCTTTTTGAGAGCCTCAGTTTCTTGATCTGTAAAATGGGGCCACAAGTTCTCTCTTGCCTCCTCTGGGACCAGCTGTGGGTGTCTGGTGTCTGTGACACCAGGATGCTCATTCCTGTGGCATCAGACGGTCCTGAGGATGACAGGGGGTGATAAAAAGCGGTCAGTCCTGGGATTGGGGGCTGAGCAGATGGTCGGGACTGCCATCATTCTCCTTACTGTTATTATCCTTCGCCACCTAACCCAGGGCTTTTTCTTGGACTGAAAGGAGGCCAAGGCCTTCTACAGGGCCAATTCTTTGCTTTTGTTAAAACAAAATTTTAAAAAAAGGTTTATTTACTTTTGAAAGACAGAGGGAGAACAAGCTGGGGAGGGGCAGAGAGAGGGAGACACAGAATCCGAAGCATGCTGTCAGCAGAGCCCGATGTGGGGCTTGAACTCACGAATGGTGAGATCATGACCTGAGCCGAAGTTGGACACTCAACCGACTGAGCTGCCCAGGTGCCACTCTTTTGTGTTTTTTTTTTACTAAAATTTTTTTTAATGTTTATTTTTGAGAGAGAGAAAGAGAGAAAGACTATGAGCAGGGGAGGGGCAGAAAGAGAGGGAGACACAGAATCCAAAGCGGGCTCTAAGCTGTCAGCACAGAGCCCGACATAGGGCTCGAACTCACCAACCAGGAGATCATGACCTGAGCTGACGTTGGGGAAGCTTAACCCAAGGAGCTGCCCAGGCTTATTCAAAAACTTTTGCCTCCTTCTCATCTATTAGATCACCTGCTGTCTTAGGACCTTGCCACGCAAATATTTTCACATACCCCTCCCTGGGGGACTCCCATCCCCCTCTGTCCCCAAACTGTCCTTCCTCTATCTGTTCCACCAATGTTTGTTGAATACCTACTGTGCGCCTGGTTCTGGTCCCTCCGGTGTATTCTCCTGAACATCAGGTCTTTTTGGCCCACAGGCTTCTGTGTCCTTGCTTTTCTCCTCGGAGTGAGGGGAAGAGGGGCCCCTATTTTACGGGGCTCCTCACTTTTTCCCCTAAGGCATCCTGTGGCGGTCAGAGAAGGTTGGGACGATCCAGTCTCTGTGGGGCTTACAGGTGCTGGGGTTTGGGGCTCCTCAAAGGATTACAGGATGTGAAGAAGCCAGAAGAGCAGAGAGAGGGGGCCTCAAGCTTCAATCCCTTGTTTACTAAGGATTATCTGTGGGTGGTCATAGATCATTATCTCCTCTGACCCTCCCTAGGGCCCTGGGGGCCTGTGGTGGGGTCAGCACACAGATAACTCTGAAGGAAAAGCGGGCATCACTGCCTATCACTCCAGAAGTGGAAGGAAGGGGCCAGGGGGCCCCAACAGGGAGCAAATGGCAGAACCAGGGGGAGGGGAGCTCCCTTGGACCTGCCGTGCTGCCTTCGGAGCCCGGGAACTAAGGTAAACAAGCCTTGTTGTGTTCTGGGCAAAGTGGTTACTTTGTAATCCCAGCCAGATCTCTGCTCTCTTCTGCCTCCCCCTCCCCTCCTGCTGCAGTTCTGCCTTGGTTCCTCCCCATCCCTAACCCGCCGCAGGCTGAGTCCCACCCTTCCTAGGACCTTTGGGATTCTTCTCCCTCCCTAGGGGCTTTGCCCCCTCTTTCTCCCTTGGCGGAGGAGCCCCAGGGCAGGGCCAGCTACTCGGGTTGGGAGGCAGGGGGATGGGGGTGTGGCGGCGGTGCTGGTAGGAGCTGGCGGGAAGGCCCAGACTTCGGTGGGCTGCGGCTGCTGCTGTTTCTGCAGCTCTCAGTTTTCACATTTGTGAAACGGGCTCAAAAATACCTAATTCCAGGTGGGTGCCGGAGCCTGGGGGGAGGAAGGAATGCGCAAATTTTTGTTGTTTGGTAAGCAATCTCTATACCCAGAGGGGAGCTCGAACCCCTGGACCCTGGAGAGCAAGAGTCACTAGGTCCGCCTACTGAGGCTGCCAGGAGAGGGAACAGAGTTTGTTTTAGCAGGTGGATTTATAGAGATGGGCAGCGGCGATCACCAGACATTACGAACACAGTCAATACCACGGAACAGTCCACTTAAAAATGGCTAATATGGAGGGAGGCCTGGGTGGCTCCGACGGTTGAGCGTCAGACTTCAGCTGGGGTCATGGGGTCATGATGTCATGGTTCGTGGGTTTGAGCCCCGTGTCGGGCTCTGTGCTGCCAGCTCAGAGCCTGGAGCCTGTCTTCAGATTCTGTCTCTCTCTCTCAAAAATAAATAAAATCATTTAAAAAAAAGCATTTAAAAATAAAAAATTAAAAAATGGTTAGTATGGTAAATGCTGGCATGTGTACTTTGTCACAGTAAAGCACACGGAGAAAAACAAAACGAAACGAAACGCACCTCCCGGAACTGCTAGCACCGAGAGTGTGTGTATTCGAGGCGGGAATTTCCACTGTCCCTTTGCAAGTCCTCTGGTCCTCTCCAACCCTCAGTTTGCTCATTGGTAAAATGGGCGTGAAGCAAAGCCCCGAGCGCCGAGGACTGCGTGGGGGGCGAAGCGGGGCGCCCCGCGCCAGGACCCTGGATCCCACTGCCGAGGTCAGCGGCCGGGCTCGCCCACGAGTCCTCCCGGGCCTGCGGCGCCGCCGTGCGGGGAAGTGCGCGCCCGCGAAGCGAGCCTGCAGACGCGCGTGGGCGCGAACACGGCGGCAGCACACTTGCAGCGCTTGCGCTGCCAGCGGACCCGGGTCCGGGATTCCGAGCCGCTCGACGGGAGAGGCGGCCCCGGGGGCGGGCCTGGGCGGGGCCCGGCGGCTTAGACTCTCGCGCCGGCCTGCAGCCGCAGACAGTACGCCTCCCGACGCCAGCGCTCCGGACGCCGCCGCCGCCGCCGCCGCCGCCACCCCGGACGCGAGGTGAGTCCGAGCCCTGCCGCCCCTGCTGTGGCCCCAGCCCCTCTGCCCTCCGCCCCTGCGCCGAAGCCCGAGCCCGGCAGGGGAGCGCTCAGGGAGCGGCTGCAAGGCTGGGGACCTGTGCCCAGGGTTTTCCGTCCCCGGCAGCAGCTGTCGGGTGTGTCACTTTTCGGGCGACGTTTCGGGACGCTGGCTCCGTAACGCCCCCTCTCCGGCGGGGTCTCCGGGCCCCCGCCGGCGACTGCACCGGCCGCAGCCCGGACGGGCCTCAGTCCCCGCCTCCGTGCATTGGGGCGGCCGCCGCTGCGTCCCGCCCGGAGGGTCGGATACCCAGTCGCCCCGCACCGCCCACCGGCTCGGCCTCCCGGGGCCGGCCCGGTGCGCGGGACCGCCAGCCCCTGGCCGCACGGCCCGGTGTCCCCCGACACCGGGAAGATGGCGTCGGGCGCTGGCCCCCGCCGGGACCCGGGGCGCCCCGAGTCGCCGCGCACCTGCCAAGGGCCGGAGAAAGGCTTTATTGTGGCCGCGTGGGAAGTCCGGAACAGGAACTGCGCGCGGAGCGGGGGCGCGGCCGCCTCCCGGCACCTGCCCTTGGCCCGCGCAGGTGCGCCCCGCCGGTGCGCCCCGGGGGCTTCGCAAACCCGGGCGGCCCGCGCGCGCCCCGCTGCAGGGACCGCGGGCGCGTCCCCGCCGGTGACCGGGAGGGGTCCCGCCGTCGGCCCCGCGCCGCCACAGCAAGCCCGGGGACGCGCGGTGGGGGTGCTCCGGCCTTGGCACACTTTAGCTGCGAGCCCCCGGCCTCCCGGGCGCGAAACCGCCCTGTAAAAACCGTTACTCGCTGCTGTAAGTTTCGCGGCGCGAGCCACCCCCGGGGGAGGGCGGGCGGGACGTTGTTGTTGCCGAAGTTGTAACACCTTCCCCAGCAGGTCCTGCGGCCGCGCTGGGTCGGGGCTTCTTCGAGCTGCGCGCCAGCTCCCCAGGAAGGGAGGGTTATCAGCTTTATCCTTCCCCCGAATGAGGAGAGGGGGCCAGACAGCGGGGCTCAGGGCTGGCCGGCCTCCAAAGATAGGGGGCCTCATTTTACGCATGGAGAGGTCGTTCCAGGAGGCAACACGAAGAAACCCAGAGCCGTTTTCTGGAAGCCCCGCCCAAACTCTCCACCCGGCCACTTTTCATTGGTGTTGTCTCAGACGGGCTCCTCCGCCTCTGAGCCTCATCTGCCCGTTCTGCTAAATGGGTCCGTGAGGCTTCCCACCAGGTGCGGAGAACATCCACCCAAGCGTTGGTGGCTGTTAGTGGCTGTTCGTGGTTTCCCTTAGAGTGAACGTTCCAACCTCATTTCTACTTATCTTGGGCATGCGTTTGGGGTAGAGTCTTCCGAGGGGCACATTTTAGGTGTTTACTGGTGTGATTTTACACTGGTTCTCTAAAGGGTCTGTCTGAGGCTGTAGCTGGGTCTGGATTGCAGCGTTAGCACCTGGCTGGTGGTGCGCCTCCTGCCCGCGGCTTCAGCTCTTCTCCTCCCTCCCCTTCCCGCTCTAGAATTGGGGGATTTCCCACCATTTTAACCTCAAGGTCGCAGGGCTGATGGCTTTCGCCGCGCCTCCTTCGGCTTTACCAACCTTACGTTGTACGAGTTTATTTTTGCTTGTTTTTGGTTTAAAGCGTCTAAAGCATGTGGGGGCACTGGCTTCCAGGGTGTGGGCCTGCAGCCAGGGCCTCCGAAGGCCCTCTGGGCGAAACTGGTTTCATCAATCTTCAAAGATGGCTGCCAGGTGATTTTTTTTTCCTTTCTTTCCCCCCCCCCCCCCCCCCCCGTGGGGACTGTCTGAGCAAAGATGTTTCTCCAAGCACCAGCGGTCCTGTGAGGCCCTCTGTGGGATGGTGTGAGGCCTAAAACAAATGGAGTGATTTAACACAGCCCCTAGGGAGATGTGGGTATCAGACTTATCATCTCTTCCCTATCTCTGTCCCGGGCTGCCTCCTCTGAGAAGTCTTTCCTGATTACCTCATCCAAAGGTGTGGCCCTTCCTCTCTCTCCACCAGTTCCTGTGTAAGGACCTTAGTTGACTGTTCTCAGGACACTAAAGAGATTGGGTTACCCATTCGGGCTCACTTAGCATAGTATGACAGTAGCCTGGGGGGGGGGACTGATTGTCCTGATTGTCACCTTTAATGGTGTATCCCCAGCATGTCACAGTCTGGGCATGCTGGGAAGAAGCTAGATGGAGAGTTGTATGCCTGTTAATTATCCTAAGTGATGTTGTTGTTGATTGTTTTTAAATTTTTTTAAAAAATTTATCCGTTTTTGAGAGACAGAGCACAAGTTGGGGAGGGGCAGAAAAGGAGACCCGGAATCCAAAGCTCCGAGCTGTCAGCACAGAGCCCAACGAGGGGCTGGAACTCACGGACCGCGAGATCATGACCTGAGCCGAAGTCGCCGCTTGGCCCGCTGAGCCCCCCAGGCGCCCCGTGTCCTAAGCTGTGTTAGGCGGTTGGTGGGTAGAAAAGCTGGGTTCACGGAGCTGCCAGGAAACCAGCGAGCAGGTCAGCCTGTGTTTCCTCTGCTGCATGGAAGGGGCACCAGGCTCCATCCGCTGGTGGGTCCTGAAGCGAGCGGGGGGCATTTTCCCCGCTCCCTGGAAAGCATCCTGTTTCTGGCGAACCCTATTAAGGGTGTAGACAGTTAATGGCTTCTTGCTTCCCTTCGCCTCCAGTGCCGTGGATCCCACGAGAGTCCGCTGTTTATTCTCCCCGCTCAGAACAATTCCAAGAGATTTCAAGGAAGTGGCGGCACGTTCGTGGCCGCCAGGAAGCCTGCGGTGGGGCCGGAGCGGACCCAGGCCGCCGCTCCCTTGTCTCTTTGTCCTGCCACTGGCTGGCGGGGGCCAGGCCCTGGGACAAATACAGAATGTAAGCAAATGAGGCCACCGCCCCCAGTTCCTTGTTGGCACGGGGGCCGGCGGGAGCGAGGCCCGGGCTGGGTGGTCAGTGCGCCGAGGCGGGCACCGGAGGCCACCTGATTTTCGTAGTGTCAATATTAGGATGTGACAATACAAAACACCCGCCGGGCCAGGCCGGGCGCTGCGCGGCAAACCTGTTTTTCTGGAGGTGCTAGAAGATGCCCTGTCCCCCAGACGGAGAGGACGTCCAAGTTGTAGAGCCAAGAGCCGCCCACCCGGCTGCTTGGGGGACGTCATCACTGAGATAGGATATTTAGGATGGCAGTTCCTGCCCCCTCCCCTCGCCAAGTTGGCACTTGTGTCTTGGAGCTCGGCAGAGGCTCTGCACGCAGGGGAGGGCAGAGATCTGCCCATATACAGACCATGACGCATCGGGAAAACCCCAGCCCTGATGGGAGGTGGCCAGCCCGGTATGTGCCTCTCCGGAGCTCCAGGCTCCTGATATTTTCTCCTGAGTAAGCGCTTACTGTATGCAGCGCGTTCAGCGTCCATGTCCTTTTCACAACTCCCCTTCCTCCTGGGTTCTCAAAAGGTGAGGGTCTCCCAGCCAGGAATTGCCGGTCGGATGATCTGTCCCTCGATCTGCTTTACAGCGCATCATCTGCCTCTCCTGCCCCCTTATTGTCCCCATTCACCAGGCCCCTGCTCTGGACTGGGGCAGACAGACAGGTAAACATTCAATGAGACTATAAATGGGCTAAGTGCCCAGTCGGGGTCTGTTTACAAAAGGTGCTGGCATAACTCAGGTGAGGAGCAGTTCATTCTGTCTTGGGGAGGGCGGGGAGGAGGTGCGTTCCGGCCGGGTGTGAAGGAAGAAGCAGCCCCCCCCCCCCCCGCCAGCCTGGGGGAGGCAGAGGGAGGCTGTCAAGTCAGGTTGAGGGTTCCAAAGGGCCAGGGGGGCTGACTGCTGGGGGCCCGAGAACTTTGTCCTAGGGAGGAAACGGGAGCCCCCAAAGCTCCTGAGCAGAGCCAGTGACAGGATTCGGTAACTAAAAGTCCCCTCAGCTGGGGAGCGAACACCCAGAACTCGGGAAGAAGGGACCCTTGACGGCTGGGTCCCTCTCTCTGGGCCCCTCAGAGCTTGGGCCTAGCCGTCACCTTCCTTGACTTACTTTAAACACTTCTTAACTTATTTTAATTAATTCCTCTTTAAAGGTTTTATTCGTTTATCTGTTTTTTGTGTTTATATTTTGAGAGCAGGAGAGAGTGGGCGAGGAGCAGAGAGAGGAAGCCAGAGCATCTGAAGCAGGCAACGTGGAGCTAAGTTCAGGGTTCAAACTCCTAAACTGTTAGATCTTGACCTGAGCCAAAGCCCATGCTTAGACTGAGCCACTCTGGTGGCCCCTAAAGATTTTGTTTTAATTTTTTAAAAAGATTTTATTGGGGCGCCTGGGGTTAAGCATCCAGCACAGATTCTGGAGCCTGATTTGGATTCTGTGTCTCTCTCTGCCCCTTCCCTACTCATGCTCTCTCAAAAATAAATAAATGTAAAATTTTTTTTTTTTTAAGTAATCTCTGCACCCAATGTGGGGCTTGAACTCACAACCCCAAGATCAAGAGTCATATGCTCTACTGACTGATCCAGCCAGGCACCCCCACGCCCGGCCAGGACTCATTTTATTTTTTTAATTTTTTAAATGTTTTTTTTTTTTGAGAAATGTTTTTTATTTCTTATTGCGGCACAGAGAAACAGAGCATGAGTTGGGGAGGGGCAGAGAGAGAGGGAGACACAGAATCTGAAGCAGGCTCCAGGCTCTGAGCTGTCAGCACAGAGCCCGATCTGGGGCTCGAACTCCCGAACCATGAGATCATGACCTGAGCCGAAGTCAGACGCTTAACTGACTGAGCCCCTCAGGCGCCCCCAGAACTCATTTTAAATACACGGTTTTTAAGCTTAAACACAGTAGGCCCAGGTAGTATCTTGGCTCCCCCCCCCGCCGTCCTTTCAAATGGTGACGGGAAAGCACAGGGGTCCCCTTTGGGGTATCAGGGAGGACTCTGACTGGGACCCCCTGGATTCTCCTTGCCCTGTTTCCACACCTGCTTTCTGTTCACTCAGTCGAACTGTGCATTATAACAAAACGCCGCCGCCTGGGTAGCTTATAAACCACAAATTATTTCTCTCGGTTCTGGAGACTGGAAATCAAGGTCAGGGTACCACGGACTTCCTGTATCCTTGAATGGGGGATGGGGGACTGGAAGGGAGCTCTCCTGGGCCTCTTTTAGAAGAACACTAATCCTGGGGTGCCTGGGTGACTCAGTCAGTTAAGCATTCAACTCTTTTTTTTTTTTTGAGAGAGAGAGAGAGCACACAGGAGGGAGGGGCAGAGAGGCGGAAACAGAATCCATCCAAAGCAGGCTCCTTTTTAAAAAAATTTTTTGAATGTTTATTTATTTTTTAAGAGAGAGAGACAGACAGAGCGTGAGTAAAGGGGGGGCAGAGAAAGATACAGAATCCAAAGCAGGCTGCGGGCTCTGAGCTGTCAGCACAGAGCCCGATGCAGGGCTGGAACTCACAAGCTGTGAGATCATGACCTGAGCCGAAGTCGGAAGCATCCAACTCTTGGATTTCAGCTCAGGTTATGGTCTCACGGTTCATGGGTTCAAGTTCCATGCTAACAGGATAGAGCCTGCTTGGGATTCTCTCTCTCTGCCCCACTCCCCACCCTACTGGGGCACAGGCATCCGGGCTGTCTCTCAAAATAAATAAAAACATAAAAAACAACATTAATCCCATTAGTGGCGCCTGAACGATCTAATTGCCTCTCAAAGGCCCCACCCCACCTCCTGATCCCATCACCTTCCCGCTGGGTTTTCAACAGATGAACTTGGGAGTGGACACAGACATCCAGACCCCACAGCAAACAGGTGTAGGGCAATTTCAAAATCAGTCATCGAGAGAATGTTAATATGCTCTACTTTCTCTAGCTTGGAGTGTCTCTGTAGATCTTTGAACAGGAAGGGACGTTAAAGAAGTTCTCCCCAAGGCTTGTTTTACAAACGAGGCATTAAGAGTCCAGAGGGGCTAAGGAACTTGTCCAAAGGCAGACGGCCAAGCTGGAGTAGGACCCAGGTGGCCCACAGCCAGCCCAGTGCCCCTCGGCTCAGTGTCCCCGTGCATCGGTAACGGACAAAAGCGGTGAGCTGTGGATATTTGCATAAGGGGTCACAGAGGATCTTCGTGTCACAGAGGATCTAGAGGATCCTGCTAGAAGCAGCTAGCCGTGACTTGTTTGCTGTTGCTGCGCCCAAACACCTCTTTCCACTTCTGTGGTGGCCGACCTGACCAGGTGTGGGTTTGGGGAGGAAGAGGGGACCCTGGTTTTGCATCATTTCTGCTAACATTCCTGAGCAGACTGACCGGGGCTCGGGGCCCTTGGGGACCTGGAGCTGAATCAAGCCTGAGCCGACTCCTGCCAGACTTTGACCTAAAAGAAGGTGTCGCTGGAGGTGGAGGCCGGGTTTAATGTGGCTCCGGCCCTCGCCTCGGTGCCGGACAAGCCCTTCACTGTTCTTCTTTTTTTTTGTTTATTTATTATTGAGAGACAGAGAATGAACGAGGGAGAGGCAGAGAGAGAAGGAGACACAGAATCCGAAGCAGGCTCCAGGCTCTGAGCTGTCAGCACAGAGCTTGACGCTGGGCTGGAACCCATGAACCACCATGAGATCATGACCTGAGCCGGAAGTTGGTCACTCAACCGACGGAGCGCCCCAGGCGCCCCAAGCCCTTCAGGGTTCTAAACCTCATCTGTGCGTGGTGGTAATGATCCTGCCCCTCCTGGGGGGTCAGACCTGTAAAGTGCCCCATGCTGAACACTGCGCACACGTGGTCTGCATCCGCTGTCACGCCAGCCTCTGCGTGCGGGTGTCAGAGGGCATAATGCTCATGATGTCGAGCCCGACGCACGGCCCCCGCAGGTCCACTCCGTCACTCTTCGGTGGAAACTTCTTTGGCATTTCAGGCCTTAGAGCAAGACTTTTGTCTTCTAATTGTCAAGGCTGCCTTCCTTTTCTCTTCTGTTGTCAATGTCAACCTGCTTTGCTAGGTCAGTGTATTTTTGGAGCCTGGGGGTGGGGGGCATGACCTGGGGGCCGAGAGCCTCTGAATTTCCATTCTCAACCCTCCTGATCCCCCGTCTGTGAAGTGGGGCAGACACCGCCTCCTGAGGGCGGGGGGCACCGCCGGACTCAGTAGCTTCACAAAAGAAGGATTGTGGGATCTCCCAAGAGCCCTCAGCTGCGGGCCCAGAGAGCACAGCCCTTGCCTGAGGCCACAGAGGCCAAGCCACCTGGGTCAGGCCGGCATCCGGGCTGGGATTCCTGGGGTGGAGGGGTGCGGTGGCGCTTGTGGCTCCCGGGGGCCCATTCCAAGCTGCTGCTTTCTAGAACACTGAACAACTCCCAGAACCTTCCACGAGTGAATTTCTGATTTGTATTTTTACCTGAAACCTCTTTCTCTCTCCTTCCTCCTCTGTCCTTTTTCCTGCTGCTCCCTGCACCCCGCCCCCCCCCCCGCCCTCCTCCCATGTCTCCATCACTCAAGGGACGAGAGCCCTACCCCCCCTCAAGAGCAGTTTCGCGCATCTGCGGGTTCCTGAGGGTGGGGGCTGGAGGCCAGACTCCCCCTACCAGGTGGGGAGGGTGGGGTGGGGACTTGATTCCTGAAATAGACCTTTAAGACAGATTATTTCCATTTCAGAAAAAGTCAGGCTGTTAACCTCAGAACAATCTTTGCTTTATTTTTTGAATCAAAGATGGCAGCTCCTGTGTGGCAGGAAAAGTTCAAGAACACAAAAGCGTACAGTTAAAAAACTTTAGTCCCCTTCTCCCCCGGCCCAGAGACACCCCTTCCCCTCTTTACTCATGGCCTTGCCTTGCCTCTTTGGGAGATGATGTCTGCAGACAGAAGTGTTTTGATCTCTGCAGGTCAAGTGTTTGTTTACGTGCTTCAGTTTTCAGCACACTTGGCAATACAGTTACAGTTACAAGCTGTTCTGTTCCCTGCTGCGTGCATGCAGCCACTGCCTTCAAGATCCTGGCCAGAAATACTTACAGATCCCCTGCTTATGTTTTCCAAGGCTGCCAGGTACATGCAAGGGGTCTCTACAGGGACCAGTCCTAGAAACCGAAGGTTCTGTGCACTTGCTACTTTGGTAGGTACTGTTCTCCCACCCTCCCCCGGGCTTGCTGATTCCTCGGCCGGCTTCGGAGCCCCTGCCGCGGGGCAGAAAGTGGGCAAAGGCTGTATGTGTCCATCTCCCTCTTAGCTCTGGAGGCTGTGCCATTTCTGTGCAGGAGAGCCCTCTCTGAGCGTGGCTCAGAATTAGGTGACCGGTCCTGGTCACACGGCAGTGGCAGCGATGGGGCTGGAAGGAACCCGCGTCTGACTTGCCTGAGGTCAGGGCTTTTCTGCCTGAGCGTGCACCTGCTGCCTTGAGCCCTGGGGGGTCTGTAAACCAGGCCCCCAGCCCCGTCATGGGCAGTCAGCGGGACGGGTGCTTGGGTCAGGTGTGGGTGGGAAGTCCCGAGGGGGAAAAAAACTGAACTGAGGACCCAGGGTTTCTTGGCTGGGTCCACCCAGCAGCCACTGGCCCGGGCCCCAGGACTGCAGTGACCAGTGGGAATTGACGGGGCTCCAGGACTGTCCCTACCTGTTCCAAGGCACTCAGGGACTCATGGCAAGGCTGGGCTTGGGGAGACTGAGGCTGCGCCCTCCAGGGAGGGTGCGCGCTGTGACACCGCAGGCTGCTGGGTCCAGAGCCCGGCCCTCATCGTCTCCCCAACCCCGCAGGTGTTCTCGTGACCGTGTGGGCTGCACTCCGAGACTGGCACCCCCAGCACTGCGAGCGAAAGCGCGGTCCTGGCTGCTGTTTCCACTGCGTGTGTGGGAGGGGAGGCGTGGGCTGCAGCCTGGGTGGGGATCCGTGGTGAGGTGTGCCTTCCTTTTTGCAAATCTGCTGGAAGAAAAATAGATGCTGGGCCCCCAGTGACCCCAGTAATGGCCTTTTTTGGTTCTTTGATAAATGTGCTCTGTGTTGTGTGCTGGAAACCAGAGATTAATGACCATGGCAGCTCCTGGTTTGTTACCAGACGTGGTGTTGGTGTCGGGATATTAATGTTATTCTTTATCGGGTTTTTTAAAGTTTTTTAATGTTTTGTTTATTTTTGAGAGAGGCAGAAAGACATCGTGAGCAAGGGAGGATCAGAGAGAGGAGGAGACAGAATCAGAAGACAGGCTCCAGGTTCTGAGCGGTCAGCACAGAGCCCGATGTGGGGCTTGAACCCACGAACCGCGAGATCGTGACCTGAGCCAAAGTCTGATGCCCAGCCAACTGAGCCACCCAGGCGCCCCTGTTTTTTTTTTTTAATTAAAAAATTTTTTTTTTGAATTTATTTTTGAGAGAGAGCATGAGCAAGGGAGGGGCAGAGAGAGGGAGACACAGAATCCGAAGCTGTCAGCACAGAACCTGATGCGGAGCTTGAACCCATGAACCCAGAGACCATGACCTGAGCCGAAGTCAGATGCTTAACCGACAGAGCCCCCCAGGCGCCCTGAGCATCCTCCTTTAGAAGGGGAGAAGCCTGAGGCATGGAGGGTCCATGCTCTAAACCACCGAAGACGAAGAAACAGCAGCTCTCTCTGTGGTTGGTGGGGGATGGAAGGGAGCAGGGCCAGGGCCTCCTGAGCGCCCCGAGCCCCCCGGCCTGGCTCGGAGGATCTAGGAAGACAGTGCCAGGGGCTGGGCTCTCGTCAGGGTGAGGTTCACGGAAGGACATGGGCTTGAGTGTGGGCCCCGTTAGCGGGGTGCCACAGCGCCCGAGGGGACTGGGGAGCCAAGTGGAGCGGAGACCGGGTCAGATCTGAGGCTGCTGCTCCGAGATCCGGTTGGAGAGAGGCGGGTGGAGACTGGAGGCCGGCTGGGCAGCTGTGGGGGGGGGGGGGGGGCGGGGGCAGTGACCCGCTCTGGACTCCCCTGGGTGGCGGGACTGCCGGGGGGCCTTGCTCGCAGCTCCCTGAGTGCACTCTGATTTCTCCCACAAAGATCTAGAGCCCCCAGGCCCGCCCAGGCCTGGCCGGGTGAGCATGGCATGAGCCCTTGCCCTGGGCTTAGGTCAGGGCCCGATAGGAGCAGGTGCTCCGACACCAGCTGGGAGGATTATAATTGGCAGTTCGTGCTGCTTCGTGCCTAGTTTGGGGTCATTATCGCCATTTAATAGACAGGAGGCCGAAGGCCTTGCCCGAGCAAGTGAGCGGTCGGGTTAGGAGGTTCACCCAAGACGCCCCCACTGGTCCGGAGTGTCTGTGCCGGAAGCTTAGCTCCGACCACAGACCTGGAGAGGAGACCTGGTGTCTGTCCAGTGGGGACGGGGTCCCTTAGGAAGGGGCAGTGTGGGCCCTGCCCCCAAACAGTTCAGTCAGCTGGGGACGTCCTACCCCACTGCTCACCCAGCCCTGGAGCTGGTGAGATGCAGGTCTCAGCTCCCCCCTACCCCACCCCCCACAGCTGAGGGGCTCCTGGTCAGACACGTGGTCCTGTAGGGCTCAGGGGCTCCATTCCCATTTGGTGCTCAGGGAAAGGGCTGCTGGAGGCGGATGGATGTGGGGACAGTGGGTCAAGGGGAGGCTCAGGCCACGTGCTCACCGAAGTCCCCTTGTGGCCCCTTGGCTTCGGGGAGCCAGGGGTTTCCATGGGAGCACAGGGAAGCCTCTGGGGAGAGAGCAGCCCCTCACAGGGGTGTGGTGTTGAGGGTGAGGGTGTCCTGGGGGCCGATGCAAATGAGGGCTGGGACTGCTTTCCTTGGGGAATAATTGTCATTTGCATAGAAACCCAGCTCCCTGGGGCCTGGGGGGGCGGAGGCTCTGGCAGCAATTCCTTAAATGCTGCCTCCTGGCTAGCTGAAGGGCACACACAGGGCACTCACACTGGCGCTCACACTCTCTGCCGTGTGAAATAGCTTGTCTGTGGGAGTTGTCTCCGTGTAACTGGGTCCCTTATGCCTTTTGCTGAAGTTGTACATTTTTCTTTTTAAAATTTTTTTCTTTTTTAAAATTTCTTTAATGTTTATTTATTTTTGAGAAATAGAGACAGAGCATGAGCAGGGGAGGAACGGAGAGAGAGGGAGACACAGAATCCGAAGCAGGATCCAGGCTCCAAGTTGATCAGAGCGAGGCGCCTGGGTGGCTCAGTCTGTTGAGCATCTGACTTTGGCTCAGGTCATGATCTCACGGGTTCGGGTTCATGAGTGCGAGCCCCACGTTGGGTTCTGTGCTGACAGCTCAGAGTCTGGAGCCTGCTTTAGATTCTGGGTTTCCCTGGCCTTCCCCCACTCTGTCTCTCTCTTTCTCTCTCTCTCTCTCAAAAATAAATAAAAACATTTAAAAATTTAAAAAAAATAAATTTAAAAAATCAGATTCATTCCTGGGCACCTGCGTGGCTGAGTGTCTGACTTCCGCTCAGGTCGTGATCTCTCGGTCCATGAGTTCGAGTCCTGTGTTGGGCTCTGTGCTGATAGCTCGGAGCCTGGAGCCTGCTTCCAGTTCTGTGTCTGTCTCTCTCTCTGCCCCTCCCCCACTCATGCTCTGTCTCTCCTTCAAAAATACATAAACAACAGAGCACGCCTCTGCAAATCCAGGCTTACTTGCTACTGTATTTTCTGGTCGCCTTGTTGCCGTTGGTTGTTGATCTTGTATGTGGCAACCTTGAAACTCTTTGTGTTTGTTTGCAAGAGGGGATTCTCTTTGTTTTCTACATAAACATTCATTTCATATCTGCTAAGAAGTCTTCGCTCTCTGGTCTTCTTGAAATGATCGCATTTTGTTTTGCGGTTTGAATATTCTGCATTGTTTATTATTTTAGCAGTCTAAATGATTTCACTGGTGAGTTCTTTTTTTTTCTTAATGTTTGTTTATTTTGAGGGAAAGCTGGAGCAGGGGAGGCACAGGGGGAGAAGGAGAGAGAATCCCAAGCAGGGTCCGCTCCGCCAGCACAGAGCCCGGCCGTGTGCGGCTCCACCCCACGAACCGTGAGATCCTGACCCGAGCGGAAGTCAAGAGTTGACGCTTAACCCACTGAGCCACCCAGGCGCCCCTTTTTCTTTTGTTTTAAGTAACCTCTAATGCCAACGTCGGGCTTGAACTCACCACCCCAAGATCAAGAGTCATGCCCTGCAGACTGAGCCAGCCAGGCACCCCACACCTCATAGCTTTCAGCTGCTGCCCAGCATTGCGCGGAACCGATGTGTGAGGGTTCCGGGCTCGGAACGGCCCCTGTGCTGCTGTGGAGTTGCTAGCAGCGTTTTCGGGGTTTTAGAAATGCCCCCCGACCCTCCCCGTTGGACGGGCGCTGGCCTGACCGTGGGGGAGGGGTCGCTGGGTCTCAGGCCTGTGCGGCTTTTTTCCGCTTTGCCTGCAGGTGCCCTCGGCAGGTGGAAGCACCTCCCCCTCCCCCGCCGGGTCTGACCTGACAGCTCCTCTCAGCCCACAGGGGATGGTGCTGTCCCGACAGGTGCGGGTGGCATATGTCAGGCCACGGGCTCTTTGTGGCCCCAGCGGCTGTGTTTACATGTCTGATCTCTCCTGCGCCCGGCTCCTGCGGGAGCTCCCTCCCAGGCTGGGCTTTCATCTGGAACAGACGTGGGACTCCTGGCCTCCCTGTGGGAAACTGGAGCAGCCCTCTTGAGGCAGATTCTGGAACAATGCTGTGCTCGGGCGGTGTCCTTTCTCGAAGGCCGGGGTGCCTCAGCCCCCAGATACCTGTCTGCGCCCCTGACCACATCACAGCGCAGCCGTCTCTGACCGCGTTGTGGAGGTGCTGTTGAAGATAACTTCCTGTCTAGACTCGCCCTTCAACACCCGCGGGATCCAAACCCCCCTCTCTGTGCCCCCATGAACCTGTGCCCTGTCTTTGTGTTTCCCGTCACCACCCTTTAACGCTGAAAGCAAGGTGTGTGCCTGGACTGGTGTCCCCGGAGGGTCCCCAGGTACGGCTGATGCACTGGAGGGACGCACATTGCCCGCCCTGAGCTGGGGAGCGCAGAGACGTGGCTCTCTCCCTTCTTGGCTTAATCATGAACTTTTCTAAGCGCCCAGTGTCTTCTTACTGAACACCTGCCTTGAAGGTTAGGGATCCAACACGAGAGGGTGCTGTCCGCGCAGAGCAGGCCAACGTGAAGAATCAGAAAAAACTGTAAAGCCCAGGACATTATCGTAAGATGGGGTTGAAGTGCCAAGGTCGTAACAATTGGTGCCTGTTCCCTCAGTCTCCCACCTACTAAGTGACGGGGCTGGGATTTGAACTCGGGTCCTTTGGTTCCACATTCTTCATTATATTCTGGACCTAAGGCTGTTCAGCACAGTGTGGGGGAAGTTGTGCTGAACCGGGTCACAGAACCCTACCTAGCCATCACCAGTGACCATGTGGGAATCCACAGCTGGCATGGGAGTGCCTCTGGCTTCAGGGACCTGGAAACTACACGGATGGTGATTTCAACGTGTTGGGCTTCCTTTTTAAGACAGTTTTTTAAAAAGAGTATTTTTAATGTTTATTTTCAGAGAGAGATGGAGTAAATGGGGGAGGGGCAGAGTGAAAGAGTGAAAGGGAGACAGAGAATCTGAAGCAGGCTCTCTCCTCTGTCAGCACAGAGCCCGATGTCAGGCTCGAACTCACAGACCGTGAGATCATGACCTGAGCAGAAATCAGGAGACGAAATCAAGAGTCAGACGCTCAGCAGACTGAGCCACCCATGTGCGCTGGGTTTTATGTTTCTTATGCAGTTGGGCTGGCTGTGGCTGGTGCTTCTGCAAGTGTTGGATGATGAGTGCCATCAGAGAGCCAGGCTCTGGCCCCGCTCGCTGCATATTCTCGGCCTGCTGGTTATCCTTAATGTTCAACACCTCGAGGTCATAAAATGGCTGCTGCCGCTCCGGCCTTCACTCGTGTGTTGAAGGCATTAAGGAGGGAGAAGAGCTTCGCTGGTGAGGCTGCTCCCTTTCAGCCCCTGCGTCAGACTTCTGAGGCCTCCTTGACCAGAACTGGGTTTTGTGCTCCCAGCTGCAAGGCATGCTGGGAAAGTGAGGACGGGAGAGTCCGGTTGGCTTAGATGCACAAGGATTCAGTCAGTGTCTCTCTCTCCCCCAGAGAAGAAATGTCTCACGCAGGACCCCTCTCCAGGGACGTCTTTTTGAGCACCTTCCTGCAGGAGCATGGCCCGGAAGTTCTGGACGTTCCCGGCGTGACTGATCTCGTGGAGTACTATGAGCCCGGGCCCTCCCCTAACAGGTGGGTCCCGGTAACACTCTGGGGGCCCCACATCCCCCATTTCTGGTCAGTGACATCCCGGGATACGGTTAGAAGAGCAGGCCTGTGCGCTCCCCAGGCAGGGCTCCAGGGCGGAAATTCCCGAGGCATGGCCCTGGAGCCCTGCGCCCTGGGCGCGGCCCGTTCGCTCTGATATCCGCTCACGGAGGCCCTCGGCGGCCAGCATGTTCCCGGGATGGGCCTCGGCACTGCCACCAAAATGGCTTAAGCCTTTGGCTTTAGGACTGGGTGTCTCCTGGCCCTCAGTGACCGTGGTCACCTCTTCATGGCCTTTTGAGATCGGTCCAAATTTTAGAAAATCTAAAGTAACCTGAGGTCGCTTCATACACGGCTCTCGTTAGGACAGCAAAGAGGGGGTCTGCCCAGGATCGGACCCTGGGTTCTGGACGGTTCTCTTCTGCCTTGGACTTCAGGGATCTCTGAGTCATGGACAGGTCTCGGAGCTGGGCCTGGGGCTCCGTGGGATTTTAGAGCTGGAGGGACCTGGAAATCTGCCTCCTGTCGTGCTGTGCTTCTAGGTGGCACCGAGGCACGTCCGGCCGGGGGCAGGGTTTTCCTGAGCGCCCACAGGGTATTGATCGAGGTGGGACCTCAACCCGCCATCCGACCTTTCATCACCGCTGGAGCGAGAGCACTGACCCCAGGACACTTGGCCAGGTGTCTGGGGCTGAGCTGGGAGCCGCTGGGAGGCCTGCCTGCCTGGAAATTCCCAGATGGAATGTGCGGGCAAACCCCCGAGAGCAGGGCTGAAGCTGGCCCACCGCGCAGAGGGAGTGGGGGGGGGTCAGGTGTGGAGATGAGCACTCTTTCCTCCCGGATTCCAATCCGTGAGCGTAGGGGGGCCCGGGAGCCCCTCCTATCTGAAAGGGGTGAGGACCACAGGAGGTGTCAGGATTGGGGAGCAGGGAGCAGGTCCCAGAGCCCCTCCCACCAGGGGGAGGGTAGGTTGAGACTCCTAGGAAGCCAGTCCCAGTGCTCCAGGGGGCTCGGAGCCCCAACCTGCCCAGCCCCGCTGCCCACCTTTGCCACCTTTCCTGGCAAGCCCCTGGTGGGTGTTCTCTCCAGCCTTGAGTTATCCTCAGAGGGGAGAGGAAGGCTGGAACTGGGGGGGGGGGGCAACCTGCTGTTCACGCAGGCGTCCAGTGGCTCCCTGCCCTCCCGGGGTGGGGGTGGGGGCACACATTAGGGAGTGCACCTGGGGACGGGACCTCGCTGGCTGGTGCTTTCCTCCCACACCTTGCTCTGTGGCCCCTGGGCTCCCATGAACCCCGGCCCGAGTGGCCTGGTGGGCCTAAGTATGTGGGGTCACCGCACAGCCACACCCCTAATTCCCTGTGCCCCCCCGGCCCCCCCCGCAGCAACAGCCCCGACGACGTGGCCATGCGGCTGGCCTTCATCGGGGACGAGATGGAAGTGAGGTGGATGGTGCCCCGCGTTGGCGAGCTGCCCGGGATGGCCTTGTACAGGTGAGCGCCCCTCCCCCCAGGCCCCGGGAGGAAATCGCTCCCCCCCCAGGAGCGCCGAGCCCCTGCTCCCGGGCAGCAGACCAAGCAGAACCCACGCGCCTTTCCCTGCTTCCTCACCAGGCTGCGGCCGAACATTTCCAGAAGGGTCTTGACCTCAGATGCTGAGTGAGCTCAGGGGAGCTGTCTGTGTGTCCTGCGCGCAGGCGTCTGTCCTGAGCACACTGTGACCAGCCGGCACCTCTGCGGGTTCTCGGAACCTCACAGAATTTCTCAGGGTGGGGATGTCCGAGACCAGAGTCTCCAGAGAGGCAGCCTTTTGTTGGGGAGTCCCGGCCTCTATCATAACAAGATGCTCTGGGGGCGCCTGGGGGCTCAGTCGGTTGAGCGTCTGGCCTTGGCTCAGGTCATGATCTCATGGTTCGTGGGTTCGAGCCCCGCGTCGGGCTCTGTGCTGACAGCTTGGAGCCTGGAGCCTGCTTCAGATTCTGTGTCTCCCTCTCTCTCTGCCCGTCCGCCACTCATGCTCTGTCTCTCTCAAAAACTAAACATAAAAAAAATTAAAACAAAAACAAAGATGCTCTGGATGGAGGATGTGTGTCCTTGTGCCTGCGGGGCAGCGCGGCGCTCTCCACAGTGGCCTCGGGGGCGGGGAAGGAAACCGGAAATCTTGGATGAATTTTAGGCCCAGAAACGGTCCATGGGGAGAGGCCCTCATGCACGGAGCCGCTCAGAGAAGGGGGATAGGGTGGCCGCGGGTGGAGGGGCCAGGGCCCTCTCCTCCCCACTGGCCGGCTCAGTTCCTGCAGTAATGGCCCTGCCTCCCCTCCGTTTGTCTCCCAGCTTGGCCTTCACCTACAACCAGACGGGCCTAAGGGGCGTTCTCAGGAGTCTCATGGATGGGCTCGCCAGCCTCAGGGAGAACATCCGCGTGTGGAGCGTCCTGACCCTCAGCAACAGGGTAAATAAGCCTCTAGAGTCCGTGACCTTGGCCTCTTCCTCCTGCACGGGGTGATATGCTCCCGAGGGCATATCCTTCAGGGCGCCACAGACCCCACTGCTCCCTATTGTCCTGTCTTGCCTGCTTCTCCTCCTTTCTGCTCGCGCCTGGTCCCAAAGGCCTTTGGCTTTGAGACCTGGTTTAGGGACCCCAGTTTGCCTCACATGACTGGCTCCTCCCTCGTGTGCCCGGCAGGCACCTCCTCCCTGAGCGCCTCCTCCCTGAGCGCCTCCTCCCCTGAGCACCTCCTCCCTGAGCACCTCTCTGGACCACTCATTCCTCCGCCCGAGCCCCTAGTGGACTGGCAGCAGCCTGGGTGGGCAGCCTTCCCCTCCTCTGCCCTGTCCTCGGGGCCTCTGCCCCACCCCACCTGTGCTCCTCTTTCTGGTCCCCTTGTCCCCGAACCTGTCCCCTTTGGAGCGGGGCGCTCCTGTGTCCCCCGCCTTCCCTGACTCCTCCTTCCCATCCCACTCTCCGCCTCACCAGGCTCATCCCTGTGACGCCTGGTGCAACGAGCATCCCCGTTCCGGGCTGGAGGTCCTCATCTCTCCCCTCCCCCTTCGCCCCACAGGTGTCCCCCAACGCGGGCCGCGGGCTGGCGCTGTCCCTGCTGCTGCTGGTGCTGCTGCTCGGCTGGGGGCTCCACCACCTCCAGTGACCCCCCTGCTGCTGCTCAGCCTGGGGGTGGGGCTGGCCCTGCCCCCCGACCACCACCCTGGAGGTGGCCTCAGTTGGTTTTGTTGCCTTTTTAATGGTTTTCTGATGATTCCTTTTTTTTTTTTATTTAAACTCTGAGTGCTGGGACACTACTAGAGTGAGGTTTCATACTAGTTTTTTCCTTCTTTTTGTTGTAAGAGAAATGAATTCATGATACCTCTGGGGTCGTTACTGGGTAACTGCCCACGCCAAGGCCTGGCTGGGCCTGCTCTCCTGGCCCCGCCCCGAGCAGTGGCTGGTCAGGGAAGGAGCCTTCCTGTCGCAGGCCGGTCATCCGACGGCACCGGGGGGAGTGCTGGCCGCACCCCCGTGTCTGTGACGCTCGCGGCAAAGAGAAAATCTGCTGGAATGGATTTCGGAGGGTGGGAGAGCTCAATAAAATGTTGGTTTCCAGCTGGTGTCCGGTCCTCTCTGGGGTCTGCAGCGGGGGCTCCTCCTGCCCCCACAGGACAGTCAACGGGGGGGGGGGGGGAGGCGGAGAAGGGGCGGGCGGTGCCTCACCACCTGTGTGTGCACACAGCCTGCGGGCTCTTTCCTGCACCTGCTGTCAGAGCCGGCCCAGCGCCATCAGGCTTAGTCCCCTGTCCCACCTGGTGCCTGAAGCCTACCGTTAGGGAGTATTTCCTTTGGGCCGTCAGTCTCTTATGATTGGGCTGCCCACCCTCTCCACGTTTGCTGGTCCAGCCTGTGGGGCCAAACATAGGTGTGGTGGGGAGAAGGGGCACCAGGGCCAGGCTCCGCACCCCCGCGAGCTCAGGCTGCCCCAGACATAGGCCTAGTGCTGTTTCTAGACCGCCAGGCGCTCCTCCCAGAACTTGGGCTCTGACTCCCTGCCCCTCCACCCACAGCCCCCGATCTCGAATGTCAACGCTGGGCTGGGGTGAGCCACTTGCCTGCATGGAGCCGCTCAGCCCCCCATCTTCTGCAGCCTCCCCTTCCTTCCCCCTCCAGGGCCTGGGCTTGGAGAGCCTTCCTTACCCTCCGGCCACTCTGCCCCAGAGCCGTGTTGCTCCCTCTCTCCCCCCCTCCCCAGGCTGCTCAGGTCCTGCCCCCTCCTGCCACCCCACCACGGCCACCACGGCCACCACCAGGCCTCCTGGCCCGCAGCTCTCTAAGGTCTGGCCCTTCACAGCCTGGAGGCCTGATTTCACCTCCTTTTCCTGTGTAAGTTGTCCCCTGGGGCTACGTCAGGCCCTCCCCAGACGTCACAGGGCAAACCCAGAATTCCCCAGTCCCTAGGTCTTTGCTGGGAACGTTCCCTCCTGACACCTTGCTCCACCCGGAGACGGGTTCCCACTGAGCGTACAGAGCTGGCGGTGGCCACGTGTGGGTGCACTGACCCCGCAGCCCTGGGGATCCACTGTGGCCTCAGTAGCTCGGGATGTGACAAGGCGGTTCTAGGGGCACCTCTTTGGGGAAGTTCTCCATAACCACCAGCCTGCTCTCCCCTAAACTGTTGGGACGAAACCGCCCGCCCAGCCACGTACCCAGCGTAGATGTCAGGTGTGGCCAGGGATGCCCTGGGCCTCACCAGGGGCTTGGGGCTCTTCGGAGAGGGGGGAGGGAAATACCAGGTCCAGCTGATGCGGCGGCTTCTCCCCGCAGGAATTTGGGGGTTCCTTCCCCAGTGTTCTAGGGTTTGCAGGATCCCCCCCCACCCACACGGACACGAGAGGAGCCCCTGCCGGGTCCTGGGGGCGTGGTGAGGACCTGGTCCCTCAAACCTCACGTGGCTTTGGGCGGGAGAAAAGCACACTCGGATCAGCGAGGAACCGGGCGCTGTGCCCTGCAGGCAGCAGAGGGCCGGGGTGGACGAGCCACCGAACACCAGGCCTGTCTGGAGATGTCGGGGGTGGCAAAGACGCGGGCAAGGGTGGCCCAGCTACCGGGAGCGGCACGTGCAAAGGCCCTGGACTTGGGAGACACGGCAGGGCACGAGGGAGGTGGACCAGCCGGCTCGGGCCGGTGTCTGACTCCACGCCAGCCCCGGCGTCTACACCCCTACATGAGGGGGTGGCCTCTTGACCCCCCGGGCCATGCAGCCCCAGCCACCTGGGGCGGCACTTTACTCATCTCAAGAAAGCCCACCCTACAGGTGGACAGCTGAGGCCCAGAGAAGGAGGGCGCTTGACCGAAGTGGCACCAGGATCCTCTGACCCCCAATGTGAGCTGCTCCAGGCCACGGGGCAGTGAGACGCTGAGGCTGAGGCCCACAGACGAGGAAGGGGTCCCAGGCCGGCGCCTGTAGGTGGCAACTCCCACAAGTGGCAGACAGACGCTGAGCACCAGCAATACCAGCGGTCACGCTCCAACCCCGAAGAGGCGAGGCCGGGGGCCCATCCCTCCTAGTGGTCACCCAGTGGCCTCGTGATTCCTGAAGCATCCCCACTGCACACCCCTATCTCCTGGCTCTGCAGCAGGTCCAGGGGGACCACCGGGTCCCCTGCTGCAGGGTGGACACAGACCCTGGCCCCCTGCGGAGCTAGGGGGGAGGCCACCGGAGACAGAGAGGCACTTTTCCGGAGGAGGGGACGAGGCTGCCAGGGAAACCTGGGCCCGCCGGGCAGGGAAGCAGCACCGGCTCCCACGCAGGCTGAGGGGGGCCGGCTGCTGGGAAGCCCAGCAGGCCAGGGGGCTCCAGGAGCGCGGGACCCCGGTGGCATTCCTGCCCAGGCTGGGACCGGCTGTGGCACAGGGTATTTTCCGCAAGGGGGCAGAAACTGGCCTGGATCCTGGCAAGGAGCTGGATGGAGGGTCCACCCCCCCCAGGACCCCTGCCCACCCAATGCCTGTCACTCACCCAGACTCAGAGTCTGCAGGATGGGGGGCAGGGCGAGAGGCCACCCAGCCCAGCCCAGGCCTTCCGGGTGGTGGTGAACACTGCCTCCCCTCATCTTTCCGTTCCCCCCTACCGGGCAAGACATCTTGCCAGCTTTCTGGAAACTTCTTTAAGGTAGGACCGTATGTCCCTTGATTATTGTTCGTTCCCCCTTCTCTGGCTTGGACCTGAGGCCCTAAGGGCCCAGGAGCACCCAGACCCCGAGGAACAGGGCCGCGGCCCAGAGGCAGTGAGGACTGGCCTATGGGAACACTCCGCCCCCGCCACTTCTCCAGCCCCCTCCCCTGGGGCTGTGCTCCTTGGAGTGACACCACCCAGCCTGCCACCACCCAGCACGCGGCCCAGCGGGAGAGCTACAGCCTGGCCTGGAGAGCCTGCCCCCGCGACTGAGCCCTCAGGGAAGAGGGTTCCGACACACTCAGCAATTAATTTTTTTGTTTATTTATTATTGAGAACAGAGAGAAACAGAACATGAATGGGGGAGGGGCAGAGAGTGAGAGCCACAGAATCAGGAGCAGGCTCCAGGCTCTGAGCTGTCAGCACAGAGCCCAACGAGGGGCTCGAACCCACGAACCGTGAGATCATGACCTGAGTTGAAGCCAGTCGCTCAACTGACTGAGCCACCCAGGCGTCCCCTTGGCAATTACTTAAAATAAAATTTAAAAATAATAGCACGGCTCTTTGTGAATGCTTAGAAATTTCTACAACAAAATTTTAAGAGAGTGTTATTTCGTCATTGAACTCCAAACACCAGGTCGGCTCAGGCCGTGGTGAGAACCGGTGTGTGGCTGCACCTGCAGGGGTCTCTGGGGCTGGGGACACATGTGGGCGTGTTGGGGCCACAATGCCCGGAGGCGCCGGGACAGCTGTCCACGTGGCGTGCCACACAGTCCCACGTGACACAGTCCAGCTCTGCCCAAAGCCCACGGGGCCCCTGTTGAGAAACACTGTTGAATTAAAAAGGAGAAACCCATCCAGGATTTGACACGTTCTACACAACAGCAACACTTCCAGACACACGCAGCGCTTTCTCACCGGTGGTTTTCCGCTACCGCTGGTCGAAGAGCCACCGGGAAGCGTAGGCTCGCCCCTCAGTGTCGGCGCAGGAGCCGCGTCCGCAGAGAACGTGCACTTTGCTCCTGCTCTCTGAGGGTCGCCTGCGCCAGGCTGGGTCACGGGTGCACAGCACACGCTCAGCGACCACGGGGCTGCCTGGGGAGGGGGGAGGCAACAGGGCCCTCAGCCAGCCTCCCCAGCCCCCTCCCGCCTCGCTAAGGACCCTCTTCCCCACCAAGGTGGAGGCCACTCGCTCCCAGGCACACAGCAGGCACTCCATACTGTCCGGTGAGTCGTCAAATGTCCCACTGGGTCTCCCAACTGCTGCTGAGGGGGTGGACAGAATGACTGCCAGGGCCAACTGTGTCCCAGAGCCCTTTGCTTTGTCAACACAAGTGCTAAGATGCTGCCCGAAGGTGTTCACGGGCTACCAGGGCAGCGGAGGACCCGCCTGGCACCGGCCTGCTGCTTAGCGGTCATGCCCAAGGCACCCACCGGGCAGCGGGCCAAGCCCTCACAGTCCCTAGGCCACACCTGCCAGCCTGCTGGTTTCCGCCCACTTTACAGAGGAGCCCCCAGGCCCAGGCGGAGCCAGACCTCACCAAGGCTTTCTGGCATCTCCCCGCACCGCCCCCCACCCCCCTGAACATGCCCCAGGGGGAGAAAAGGAGAAGTGGACCCTGTCCAGTTAAGAAGTACTCTCAGCGCTTTCTGTGCGGCATTCGAAGCACTTTGCAGACCACGCCTCCCCATCACTCCAGGAGGAAGCCGCTGGAAAGGCAGGGTCCAGGCCCCTGCAGCCCCTTCTGGGGCCCCATCTCCGTCCTGGTCCACCCCTGGTTCACCCCTGCTGCTGGAGCCTCCCACAGGGCCGGGCTAGGTCCTGTCGTCCTCAGGGACGTCCTCGCACCCGCCCTCCAGCACGTCCACGTGCCCGTAGGACTTCCAGGCCTGCAGGTTGCAGCTCTTGAGGATGCTCCCCAGCTGCTTCCCAGGCCCGACCTCGAAGGTCCTGGGGAACTCTGTGCCCTTCCTCCTCCCGAACACGGCATGCATCGTCTGCTCCCACTTCACCGGCGACACCACCTGGCGGACCAGCAGCTTCGGGATGTGTTTTGGGTGCCCGTATCTATTCCCATCGACGTTTGAGTGGACGGAAACCAGAGGCTTCTTGACGCTGACCGACTCCAAGGCTCGCGCCAGGGGCCCCAAGGCCGGCTCCATGAGGCGGGTGTGGAAGCCGCCGCTGACCGGCAGCATCTTGGTGCGTCGAAAGTGGTACTTGGAGGCGTTCTTCTGGAGGAACTGCAGGGCCTGGAGGGAAAGGAAAGGAAGTCTAAGCCAAGGTCGTCCCGGGGGGAGAAACACGGGGTGAGTCCGGGATGGAAGCGGCTACCCCGCACGTCCACACCTGTTTCCTCCTGGGAACAGCTGGACGGCTGGGGCAGGCTCGCCTCACCTCTTTGTTCCAGTTCGAACAGGCTGAGCAGTTAGCGCCCCGCATGTCCTCCCAGGGGCGTGGCCACTCGCACGGCCCACCCTGGCAGGTGACGACTGCGGCGGGGCTGAGCGGACGGAGGCCAGGAAGTGCGGTCCATCCCGGCGCCTCCTGCGCAGCTCAGGGCCCCGGGCTAGCCACCCGGCCTCTCTGAACTGTTCTCACCCATAAAATGAGTGCGACCGCACCTGCTTCACCACGTTGCCGGGAAGGGATCCAACCGGAGGTGTGAGACGGTGGGGCGCACGGAACCTGCTGCCTCGTGTGGTTTCAGTGACCTGTCAGCCACCCTTGGAAACTGTGAGTGAGCCTGTTTTCTTCTTACTCCGTAAACCTCAAGACCGAAATTCAGGAGACTCCAAGCCTCCTCTCCTTCCCTTAGAACCCCCACATCTGAGCTCTCTCTAAAGAAAAGAGCTCCGTCTCCCAGAAGCCAAAAGCCTTCCCCTGAGGGGGTCTCAGCTCAGAAGGGGCCTCCCCGCCTACATGCCAAACTTGCAACATAATTTACAAACATTTAAAAAATAGTAGATATCCCTAAGAAGCCCTGTACCCTCTGGGCACAGCCCAGGATCTGCCACCCTGATGGTCCCCACCGGGATCTTCCTGGGCGCTAGACCGCCTGGCCGCCCGGTGTCTCCAGGCTGTCCCCATCCGCGGCAGCTCAGAGGCCGGGCAGCCGCTCCCTAGAAGACCGAAGGGAAGCCTCGGTCACAGCAGCTGCGTGACCTTGGGCAGCTCTGCCTTCCCTCTCCATGCCTCAGTTCCCTCATCTATAAAATGGGGCTAAAGACAATAGTTGCCCCACAGGCTACTAAGGAGAACTCTGCCTGGCACACGGGCGCGGTGTAAGGGTTGGCAAGGATCTCGGAGCCAAGCCTATCCACGTCCACTGGAAAAAAGTATATAACAGGATGGCTATCTGTGCCCCCAAAGGGCAAGGAAGGACTCGGTTTTGGCTGGATGGCACTCGTTCACCCGTCTCTGTGGGCCCTCCCCACACGCCCCCCACCCCCCGCCTGGGGCACGGCCAATGCCACCTGTGGTTCACCGTGTCCCGCTGTCCTGTGCCGGGAGCCTGGCAGCCAGGCACAGAGCCCAGCTCAGCCCAGGCACCAGAAGTGAGCCACGCCCCCGGAAAGCGCTGAGGGGCGGGCTGGCCTCACTGCCCCAGGGTCCAGCCGTCCTGACGCCTGACAGCACCACCGCTCCCCCTCGTCCCCATCCTGTCGAGGGGCACCCAGGAGTCCCTCCCGACACAGGCCCTCCCAGCAGGCCCCGCCGTCTGGGCAGCGGTGCCGCTCCGTCACTTCCGGTGTCACGCAGCACCCCCCCATGTACCGTCTCTGGACTCACGCAGCTCAGGTCCCAGGTCAGGGCCGCAGGAGTCGAGGCCACAGCCCGGGAGGCCCCGGCCTGGGCTCTCTGCTCTGGCACTTCCGACCGCACCACGGGCTGAACCCGGGACCCGAGGGGTCGTCATCCTGCGTACCAGATACCCTGGGAGCTGCTGAGGGAGACACGGCCCTGGCTCTCGGGGCCCCTCCTGGCCCTTCCAGGGCTGTTGATGGGAATGAGCAATGTGGGGCCACGGTCACCAGTCTTCCCATCATCTCAGAGCTCCCACAGAGGGACTGTGGCCCTCACTGGTCCCAAAGATTCACAAGGACATCGGGCACACCGGCAAGGCCTCCCCGGGGATGATGCACCGAGTGCGGTCCAGTGGAGGAAGAAGGTTCCGGGCTGAGACAGACCAGAGCTCCATTCTGCCCCCACCATGTCTGAGCACTGGCCGCTCTCTCTGCCTCGGCTTCCTCGTGTGTACCCCCTTCTGTGGAGCAGGGACTGGGTGCAGGGCTGGGGTGAGTCACATAGGCACTGGCCTGCACCCACAGCCCTGCGTGGACTCACTCGGCGCCCCCTGGGTCGGGCCTTCCCCCTACAAACTGACCCTCCCGGCCCCGCTCCTGCTCCTGGAGGGACCTCAGGCCTTCCGGCAGCCAGCCTGACCCTGCTGTGCCCCAAGCCCAGGGTCACCTGGTCTCAGCTTATCAGTCTGTGTTCCCTCAGCGCTCCTTACAGAGGAGCTGCTCGGAGACGTCTGGGGAAGCAGTGAATGCAAGGACGGATAGAAGGAAGGAAAATGACACCCAAGAAAGGGGAGGAGGGAGCAGAAGGGACTGACCTGGCAGGAAAGGCTTCCCCTCTCGCCAAGGAAGCAACCAGGGGGGAGACTGCGAGAATCGCAGAGTTTACTACAGGAAGGCCCTGACCTATGCATGGCGGAGCGGGACGGTATCCCGGCCTCTTGGCCGCCTCCGCAGTGCTCCCCCCGCCCGCCCCCTGCTGGCCCTCAAATACTCTCCAAGACCAGGGCCAGGCAGGGCGCCCACCGCACCACCGCGGGCTCACGAGGGCGGGCGGGACAATCCCAACCTTCCGGCCTGGACTGGTCTGTGAAGGCTGTCCCCCTGACACCAACCTGCAGGTGCCCCGAGATCACCCTGCATTCGGGAAAGAGGTAGCTGGCCACCTCGCACACGGGGTCCTCCAGGCCCAGCGTCCTGCAGTGCTCCCGGGCTTCCAGGCAGGCGGAGGTGAACTTGGACTGAGGCTGGCCCAGGACAGACAGCATCCCGCTGGGGACAGCTTCCGAGGCTTCCTGCATGGCCTCGGCTCGGATTTTCACCGCGTGCAAACCTATCCAGAGAGAAGCGCGTTTGGAAAAGTCAGGGCCCGTGATGCAGGAGGGACGCCCAGACCCAAAGGACGAAGCACACGTCCCCCGCGGCCTCCGGGAGATGCGGACGTCGGCTAGTCATCACCGGTCCACACGGCCACGGATCCACACGTCTGCACCCACCCCACAGGGACGGCTTGCTGTCCGATGGCAGTCCCTAACCAGGGGTGACTTTGCCTCCGGCAGCTCACTGTCACAGCAGCAGAGCATGGGGGGGGGGGGTCGTGCACGTGCTACCAGCATCTGGTGGGCAGAAGCCAGAGGCGCTGCTCGACATCCCATAACGCACAGCGCACCCCGAACACAGAATGACCGGCCCCCCAATGTCAGCACTGCCGCTGAGAAACCCTGGTGCAAAGGGACAGACCTTGAGCTATGCTGTTCTGGGCGTCATGACCTTCTGGGGCCCGTTTCTAGTTAGCACAAAGAGGATGAGGGTCTCTCATCGGCCTGGATTGTCGTGAAAACTGGGAATCAGTGTTTCAATAACAGGATTCTCCTAGATCCAGCTTTACTGCCCCCACCTGGAGCTGGAGAACTGGATGCCGCCAAGGCAAAGGAGCTGAAATGCAGAGCTCCTGGTTCAGCGCAGCTCAAGTGCAAGGTGAGACGTAAGAAGGGCCTGTAACCACTGGATGCCTGCCATCCGGGTCCTGGGTCTGCTCCCTGGAGGGAGGGGGGCCCTGGACCGAGGAGAGGGGAAGGGACCAGTCCGCTGGCCCCTTACACAGTAAGAGCGCGGGGCGAGTCCAGTGAGAGCCTGAGGGAGGAGGGACCACACGGGAAAAGAGGAGAGCGCCTCCCACGCAGGCATTAAGTCACTCTGCAAAACGTCAAGTGAAATAAAGCCAGGATGCACACATGCTGTGATTCTGCAAATTACGTGCACATAAAACCACGGATGTACAAAACGGTTTTATCCGGATGTGTGAATGCGCAACACTTCTCACCGCGTCCTTAACGGTGCACCGAAGTAAAAGTCACATAAAATATAACCCGTTTCGGGGCGCCTGGGGGCTCGGTCGGTTGAGCGTCCGGCTTCGGCTCAGGTCATGATCTCGCGGTTCGTGGGTTCGAGCCCTGCGTCAGGCTCTGTGTTGACAGTTAGCTCAGAGCCTGGAGACTGTCTTTAGATTCTGTGTCTCCCTCTCTCTCTGACCCTCCCCTGCTCGTGCGCGCGCGCTCTCAAAAATAAATAAAACACTGAAAAAAAATTTTTTAAATGTAAAGTTCAATTAAAAGTCACTTAATTAAAAAATATATATATATATAACCCACTTCAAGTGTATAACTCACGGGTTTCTGTTGTTTCCACAAAACACATGTCCGCCAAGTAACCCCTCCCCTTTTCTCCTTTCCTCTGCCCCCAGTTGTCTCTGTGGATTTGCAAATTCTGGATTATCTCGTAGGAAAGGGGTCACGCGGTACGTGACCTTTTGAGCGTGGCTCCTTTTTCTGAGCAGGCTTCTGAGGTTCCTCCAGCTGCACCGGTCAGCACTGTGGCCCTTGGTACGGCCGAGCGACACGCCGGGACACGGACGGAGGGCACTTCGCTCCTCGTCATCGGATGGTGGCCACACGGGCTGTTTCTATGTTTCAGCTACTGTGAGCAGGGCTGTTACGAACATTTGTGTGCAGGCTTTTCTGTGTGGACGCGTGTGGTCATCTGCTGGGTACATACCTATGGGGGAGCCACGGGGCCACACGGCAATTCTACCTCTAACTCCCGAGGAGCTGCCGGCCCGTCTCCCACAGAGGCCGCGCCATTTACGGTCTCACCAGCAACGCCTGAGGGTCCTATTTCTTCATTCTTGCTAATGTTATTTTATCATTACTACATTTTTAGCTACAGCCATCCTGGGGGTACGAGCTGGTGTCTCAGTGCGGTTTTGATGTGCATTTCCCTAATGCTGAGTGATGCTGAACCTCGTTTCATGTGCCTTTTGGCCATGTGTGTATCTTCTTTCGAGAAATGTCTGTTCCAGTCCACTGCCCATATTTAACTATAAGCAACATGGTTTAACTATGAGCAAAACTTTTTAACTTTTTTTATTTTTTGAGAGAGACAGAGACACAGACTGCGAGCAGGGGACGGGGACAGGAAGAGGGACACACAGAATCTGGCACCGTATCCAGGCTCTGAGTTGTCAGCACAGAGCCCGATGTGGGGCTTGAACTCATGGACTGCAAGATCATGACCTGAGCCGAAGTCGGATGCTTAACCGACCGAGCCACCCAGGCGCCCCACTATGAGCAAAACTCTTAAGAAGTGAAACTGACCGGGGGCGCCTGGGTGGCTCAGTCGGTCGGGCATCTGACTTCAGCTCAGGTCAGGATCTCACGGTTCATGAGTTCAAGCCCCACCTCGGGCTCGCAGCTGTCAGCCTGTCAAGTGCGGAGCCCGCTTTGAATCCTCTGTCCCCCTCTCTCTGCCACTCCCCTACTTATTCTCTCCCCAAAATAAATAAATATTAAATTAAAAAAAAGCGAAACTGACAGGCTCAAGATCCAACAGTCACTTGCTCTTTTCCATTCCAGGACTGAGTGTCGAGCGCTATCATGTGACAGGCACGTGGACAGGGGACAGTCAAGCAGGCAGAGCTCAGGAGATTCCAAAAAGAAAGAACCCCTCCATGGGCCCTTTTGGCTTAAAAGGGAATCAAGGTGAAGTCTGGTCCTCGGGTTCCAATGCCATTCGCACCTATGTGGCTCCTGGAGGATTCCGGGCAGTGTCCTACGTCCCCAGCTGAGCCCGGCAAGAGGAGCACCCCAGCACAGACCCGGACCCCTTCCTGGGTACCTTCCGAAAACTCCATGGCTCCCGCAAACACTAGGGCTGCAAACTCTCCCACACTGAATCCGGCAGCAGCGACACAGTTCTCAATAACCTGTGGCGACAGAGGCAGGGGATGAGGCCAAGTTCTCGGGGCGGGGGCGGGGGGCAGTCTGGGGCTCCGCACTTGAGAGCTGGCAGCGGGTGCAGAGGCTCCGGGAGCCAGGAGCCGCTGGCCCGGTGCTCCAGCTGGAAGAGGGCACTCTTCCTGATGACGAGGGCCTTCCCTGGCCAGGCAAGTGGAAACCTGCTGGCCGACTCTGGTGGAACTGGGACTCCAACCCAGGGCCCTGGATTCTCCCGCCTCCGCCCTGGAGATGCCTCTCGGCTGGATGGAGCTGGAGGGAGCTAAGCATAGAAAAACATGCCTCAGGGTCACAGAGCGCTGGATTTGATCTTCCGCCTGGGAGAGTTCCCTAACTTCTCTGAGCCTCAGTTATCCTGTCTGTGGAATGGGGACAGGGCAGAACCTTCCTCACAGGACTACCGAGAAGGCTGCCCGAAGATGTCTCTAAAGTGCGGAGGCACAGACCTGGCCTGGGGTCAGCACCTCTTACAACCGCAACTCAACAGGGCCACTCAACTAACTCCCTTTGTGTCTCCGAGTCATCTTTCCTCCTCCACAGAGTGACTGTATTTACCTCACCAGGTTCTTGTGAGGATGGAGGAAAGGGTGTGAAGTGGTGGCTGAACATTTGCGGTCCTGATATTATTAAGTATTAGCAGCAGTCAATTCACGCCTTCACGTCCTTCATTTAAGGTTGAGGTTTAATCCTTCTAAAATAATTTAGGAGTCAACGAATGACTATGGTAATTTCACATTGCAGCCCAGGGGCGCCTGGGTGGCTCAGTCGGTTGAGCGTCCCATTTCGGCTCAGGTCATGATCTCACAGTCTGTGGGTTCGAGTCCTTGTCCGGCTCTGTGCTGACAGCTCGGAGTCTGGAACCTGCTTTGGATTCTGTGTCTCCCTCTCTCTCTGCCTATGCCCCAGTCACACTCTGTTTCTCTGTCTCAATAATAAATAAACATAAAAATTATATTTAAAAAAAAAGCTTCTCTTTAAAAATATAAAATAAAATCGCAGCCCAGCCCTCGCCAACCCCGTTGCCTGCTCTATTTTCCTTTCGGGAACACCATATTTAACCTACTATGTCGTTTACACAGTACATTTACTCTTCCTTCTCTATCTCCCTTCCCCGAACACGCAGGCTCCGCTAGGGCACGGGTCCCGGTTTTGTTCAGGGTCGCATCCCCAGCGCCTAGGACAGTGCCTGGCGCCGAGGGGGGACTCGGTAAGAATCTGCGTTAGACGTGGGAGCGCTGGGGCCCGGCAGGGGCGCCCTGGCCGGGCTGGCGGAGCTCGCGCGGAGCGCCCCCCCCTCCCCCGGGCGGGCCGCGGGGCCCCGGGCCTCACCGCGGGCTGCAGGTGGTGCAGCTTCTCGACGGCGGCCAGCGAAGCCACGAAGACGGCGGGCTGGCAGTGCACGGTGCGGTCCAGGGCCTCCTGCGGCCCGCGCAGGCTCAGCTCCAGCAGGTCGTAGCCCAGCACGCGGCGGGCGGCGGCGTAGAGCTCGCGGACGCGCGGGTAGCCGAGCAGCCCCCGGCCCATGCCCACCACCTGGCTCCCCTGGCCCGGGAAGAGCAGCACCGAGTACTGGCCCGGCGGCCGCCGCCGCGCCGCCGCCTCCCGGGGCTCTTCCTCCGCGACCGCGGCGTCTCGCAGCAGCTCCGCCACGTTCACGGCGCCCGGCGGGGGCGGCGGGAGGTTCGAGGCGCCCCGGCGGCAGCGCGCGCCCCAGGCCCGGGCCCACGCGGCCCGCGCGACCCGCACGCTCATGGCGAGGCCGCGGCCGCCCCGTGCGTTACCGTGGCGACCGAGGCGCGGCGAGGGCGACGCGGCGCGGTCCTTGACGCATTTCCTGCCGGGCGGGCCGGGGCAACCTGGGGCCGGAAGAAAGGTTCCGCGGCTACGGGTTCCGCCTCGGCTCCGAGAACCTGTGCGCCTGCGCGCCGTGGCCTGGAGTGACCCGGGCGCTCCCGGCACCCCGCGCGGCGGCAGGTGACGCCGGCCACCGCACGGCCGGCAGCCTGCGCAAGTCGTTATTGCATGAACAGCGGACGCACTGTCGTACTCACTCTTTCTACCTAGCGTGTGAAGGGGGTTGAGACACTTCCACGTTGTTTCTCCTGTTTGATTTCTCAGCAGCTCTGTGCGGTCTTGTAGACTCTTGCCTACAAACTAGACAGGCACCCGAAGGCATCCAATAAGTATCTGTTCCACTGAACAAAGCCCTAGGCATTAGCTTATTTTGTATATATGTATGTATTTAATTTATTTTTAAAGTAGGCTCCATGCCCGATGTAGGGCTTGAACTCATGACCCTGAGATCAAGAGTCACTTACTGTACTGACTGAGCCGATCAGGCACCTCCTGGTATTAGCTGATTTGATTCCGCCCAGTAACGAGGTGATGGATAGGTGCTATTATTATCCTCAGTTTACAGATGAGTGGGCAAAGGCACAAAGATGGAATGACAGGTGGTTAGAGACAGAAGGGGCATTGTCAATGGCGGGGGGTATAGGTTTCTGAGTGGTGGTGTGAGGCTGCGTCAGGGACAGGGTAACTCTGACCTCACCCCACTTACCCTCTCCTCTCTTATTTCCTGCCAGCCCAGGAGACAGACAGACAGACAGACACACACACACACACACACACACACACACCTCATAATGAGAAAGATCCAGGTAGAATTACATCAGGAAATCTGCTTCAGTGAGTTTGTCCTAAGAATCAAATGCACAAAGCCCTAACTCTCAGCACATCCCCTGCACCCTTGCTTTTAACAAGGGAAGAGTGGAAATGATGTATTCGACCAGAGGAGATTCCTTAAACGGGTTATGGCAGATCTATACGATCCTGTGGTCATCAAAGATGTGGAGGAGATTTTCAGGCTAAGACATGAATAGGCACGCACTGCCTCCAGAAGCCTATAAATCCACAGGATTCTTTTAAAGACATAAATCCGCAAAGACAGGGGGAACGAGAGAGAGGGCCCTTGCAACTGAGCCTGGAAGCTGAAAAGCAGGAAGACTAGTATTACCTGATTTTGCAAACTCCAGACCGCCAAATTCCTCCCGACAGTGGGGGAAGCTGACCTTGTCTTATTTATCAGGAGACTCGTCAAAAGCTTAGGGACTGGCTGCTTATATCTAAGGGTGAAAGAAGGTTAAAATGAAGAGGACGATTTGAAGGTATCTTTGAAGAACAGTTAGATCTTTATTGTTTTAATAAATGTTTATTTTAGAGATAGTATGTGAGAGAGGAGAGGCAGAGAGAGTGGTGGGGACATAGGATCTGAACAAAGCAGGCTCTGTGCAGACAGCAGAGACCCCAATGTGGGGCTCGAACTCACAGCCCGTGAGATCATGACCTGAGCTGAAACCAGAGTTGGATGCCTAAGTGACGGAGCCACTCAGGCGCCCTGAACAGTTAGATCTTTAGACCCTCCTCTCTAACCACTGAGTGGTGCCCCTCCCGCATCCCGGCAGACATCTGGGGTTTAGCTCTGGAAAGGGCTGGACAAGGACAGTGGTGAATGTGGGTACCCCACTAAGGTGGGTGGATGCTGAATGCTGAATGCAGAGACCTCCTCCAATGCTCTCCTTCACTATGCTCCCAGAAACCTGGAGCCAGGCCCCTACCCTCCATGAAAGGGACTGAAGCATCGTGGGGAATCTGACCAGTGTAAGAGGAAATCTGAAAGATATGGACAATCAAGGAGGTTCCCAGACAGATGGCCAGACAAGTTCCAACCTACAGTGATGCTAAACCGACAAATACCATCCACACATGTATTTTCCTCCCTCCCAATCATGAGCAGCCCCCCAAAATTCCCAAGCATCTGAGGAAGGCCTCTTACAAACAGAAAACACACACATGCACACAACCCACAATGTGTGGGACTCAGAGACTACGATAAGAGGAGAAGATAATTGTTTTAAGAAAACTATCACAGATGGTCGAGAGGTAAGACAAGATGAAAAAAATGAACATAAAGTTATATATATATATATAAAAGAACATTTAGAAAACCAGTAAGAATCCCTTGGAAATGAAAAAGAGGGCAGCAGAATTGAAAAACGCAAGAGAAGGCCAGGAAGATAAAGGTGAGGAAACCTCACAGAAGGTAAAGCCCCAGAATCCAACACTCAAACCAAAACCAAAAGGCCATGAGAGTAGACGAGAAAAGGAAGTTACAGGACCAACCAGCCTGGGAGGCCGGGGATTCTGAGTAGCAAGGCTTTCAGAAAGAGAAGCAAGAAAATGGAGGGAAGGAAATCATCCCCCAAAAAGTCAATTTCTGAAAAATGGAGGATATGAGTTCCTCATACAGGAGGGTCCCCAGAGCGCGGGCCCAATGGATGAAATTAGACCCCCAGATGGAACCTCCATGTGACAGTGCAGACCTCTAGGGACAGAAATCTTAAAACCTTCCAGGAAGAACAAAATAGTTCACATGCAAAGGCTCCAATCTGGATGGCTTCAGCCTGCGCGTCAGCCCTGTGGCAGCTGTCTTCATGCCCTGGAGGGACAGTGGTCTCCAACTTTGAGTTCTCACTCAGCCCAGCATCAGCCAACCATGAGATGGATGGCATGAGTTCTTTTTTTTTTAAGTTTATTTATCTTGGGGCGCCTGGGTGGCTCAGTCGGTTAAAGCGCCCGGCTTCGCCTCAGGTCATGATCTCGCGGTTCGTGGGTTCGAGTCCCGCATCAGGCTCTGTGCTGGTGGCTAGCTCAGAACCTGGAGCCTGTTTCGGATTCTGTGTCTCCCTCTCTCTATGAGCCTCCCCTGCTCATGCTGTCTCTCTCTGTCTCTCAAAAATAAATAAAAACATTAAAATAAATAAAGTTTATTTATCTTGAGAGAGACAGAGACAGTGCGAGTGGAGGAGGGGCAGAGACAGGGGGAGGGGGGGAGAGAGAGAGAGAGAGAGAGAGCGAGAGAGAGAGAATCTCAAGTAGGCTCCGCATCGTCACCAAGCATGGGAGCCTGATGCAGGGCACGAACCCATGAAACCATGAGATCAAGACCTGAGTCAAAACCAAGAGTTGGATGGTAACCGATGAGCCACCCAGGCGCCCCTACAATGTTTCAAAATGTCGCCTCCTCCGCAGCCTATCTCAAGCCCTCCCGGAGAATGGGCCACCACAGACATGGGGGGATCCATCTAGGAAATGAGGAGCCAGCCAGCAGAGGGGTGGAGGGCATCCCCGAGGTGGTGGTGAAGAGAGCCCCCGGAATAATGGCTGCTCCCTCCTGCCCCTGCCTACGAGGGCCACCATCCCCAAGCCCCTGGCATCTGCTCTGTTACCTGTTTGGGAACAGAACCCCCAGTGAGCCCGGCGGATTCCTGTCTGCCCTCGGCCGGTCTTGATCACAGGGTGATGAGACCGTCTTCTCCCCTCCACTCCCTGCTGCCTCCTCAGCTGTCTGCTCCCCCCTCACAGAAGTGTGCACCCCTACTCCTGAGATCTGGACACAGGGAGCTCACAAGCAAGGACGCGGAAAAGCCCGAGCCTCTGACCATTTCCTGCGACACGGCCAGGTCGCAGCCTCAGAACTGCTGCCAGGGGAGCCTCACCCCCAACCTCGCCCTCTGCCCCTTCAGGGGCTCCTGCCAGTGTTTGTCAGAGGCCCGATTCCCTGTTCCCTTCCTAGGGGTCTCCCTCCGGCCATGCCCGCTCTCTCCAGCCAGGTGTGTGCTCCCCAGGGAGTCAGGAGAGTGCTCAGTGCATCAGTCCTACCTGGGTGGTATTCACAGAGCTCTAAAGGAGGGGCGCCTGGGGGGCTCAGTCGGTGAAGCGTCCGACTTCGGCTCAGGTCATGATCTCACGGTTCATGGGTTTGAGCCCCGCGTCGGGCTCTGGGCTGACAGCTCAGAGCCTGGAGCCTGCTACGGATTCGGTGTCTCCCTTTCTCTCTGCCCCTCCCCTGCTCATTCTCTGTCTCTGTCTCAATAATAAATAAAAACATTAAAAAAAAAGAGTGCAGATCCTGGGGGCGCCTGGGTGGGAATCCCGCCTCCATCGCTCTGGTGCTGTGTGACCTCGGGACGTCCCCTCACCTCTCTGAGCCTGTGAGGGTGTTTTCCATGCCTCCCTCCTGGACCGACTGAGGCCAAAGGTTGGGTTTGGTTGTGTTGCATCCTCCAGGGTTCAGCCCAGAGCTGGGCACCCCGAGGTGCTCCATATACAGGCCAAATGCCCAGGTCAAGCTCCAAGTTCAGTGCTGTGGAGTTCAGAAGTCACTGCCCACTTAGAATGGGGTGTCACAGAGTTGGGGTTCTGGAAGAGCTTGCTGCCGCAACACTGGAGAGCAGTCAGACTCGGACCCGAGAGATGCCCAGGGCATGGGGTGGGGGGTGGCCTAGGCAGTGACACAGAGGTGGGAAAGGGTGAGGCGGTCGGCCTGACCCCAGTTTGACAGGGCCTCCAGTGCCAGTCCGGACTGGATCCTAAGCAGTGGGAGCCTTGGAGGGTCCTCAGCAGAGGGGGGCAGTGGGAGAGACAAGCGGGGAGCTTGGGGCCAGCTAGCGGCTGCGGCTGCGGCTCCGAGGATGGACAGGGACCGCAGCCCATGCTCAGGCGGGGTCTGTGGGGCTGGGCAGGAGCGAGGCGGAAGTAACGGGAGGTTTCCAGGCACACCCGGGGCGGCATCTCCCTCTGCGCGAAGACCTGCGGCTTGAATCCCTCCGGCAGCCGCCAGCCCCCCTCCGAACTGCAGGGTCACATCTGTGAAAGGTGAGTGAGCGGCACACAAACCTTGTGTGTTTGTTCTCAGTCCCTCCCTTTGGCCCTGGCATGCGGCAGACATGTGGGGGCAGATGTCTCTTGAGCCTCCAGCCCCATGTGTGGCAGGGGTGAGGCTGGAGGGGAACGGGACGATCTCCTCCCCACGAGGCTTCCGGGGGAGGGGAACGCGCCACTTGGCCAAGCCACAGGCACCTCCTCACCGGAAGCGGGTGAGGGCTGGCAGCTGCTGGAAGGTGTGGCCAGATGGATTTCATCAGGACCGGCAGTGACAGCGCCGGCTACCACAATACTTTGAGGGACCCAGGAAAACGTTGCAACTTCTTTCATTTTAATGAACTAATTAACTTACTTTAATTAACTAATTAATTAACTAACGAATTAAAATATTTTCTTTTTAAAAACTAATCTCTACACCCAACACAGGGCTCAAACCTAACCCTGAGATCCAGACTCACACACTCCGCCGACCAGAGCTGCCCAGACACCCCACTTTCTTTCCAGTAGGCTCCTTGCCCAACGTGGGGCTCAAACTCACAGCCCTGAGGTCAAGAGTTGCGCGCTCTACCCACCCTGCCAGCCAGGAACCCCTTTGTTTTAATTTCTTTTAAAATCAGAAGAAAAAGGAACAGTCTAGCTTGGATTGTAATTGTCTTTTTATCAAAGCAGTCGAAGGAGGAAGGGGCTTGGAAAGCGCAAACTTATTTGTGCTGCAGCCACCGGGGCTGGGAGAAGACGCTGGGCAACTTTGGCTCCTGCAAGCTGAGGGGCCCTCAGCCCAAGGACAGACCCTGGGATTCAGTAATAAAGCAGCACCTATAGACGAGGTGAGGTGTCCAAGGCCAGGGGCCGGACATGCTGGGTCCATCAGGGTGACCCTGATAAACTGGAGGTCACTCTGGGCCGTGATCCTTGCAGTCTCCACTCACTGAGTGCCAAGCGTCTGCAGGGCTCCCTGCCCGCATTACTCTGTGGCATCCTCATTAGTCCTGAGATGTTGTGCCCATTTTACAGATGAGGAGATGGAGGCCGAGAGAACCAGTCACAAAGTGGCTGGGCCAGGACTAAGGGTCCAGCCTGCCTCATGCTCGGGGCACCAGCTAAAGGAACTAGGGTGCTCCTCCGACGGAGCCGCGGGCGCTCAGGCAGAGGCGTGCCTAGCTGGCGGGAAGGAGGCAAGGAGTGAGCTCTCCGGCGGCTTCCAGCCAAGCGGGGCGGGGCGGGGCGGGGCCTCGCGACCCGGGCGGGGCGGGCCGGAGACCTGGGCCACCACCTCCCGCCGCGCAGTGCCTTCCCGGAGCGCGTCCTCGCCGCTGGTGAGTGGGGCCCAGGGGCCCAGGGGGCAGCGGGCGAGGCGGTCCAGCGCAGGTGCGACCCCCGACGGCGCCCGGCAGCCTGCGCGGGGCCGGAGTGCGAACGGAGGTGGGAGGTGGCGGGCGGGAGCCGCGGGGCGGGGACCTCAGGGGGCGGCCGTGGGGGCAGCGTTCGGGGCTCGGCGGCCGGGTCAGCGGGCCGGGCAGCCGGCGGCCCTGGCCCTGACCTCCGCGGTCGGGGCTGCGGTGCGGCGGGGTTCCGGTGGGCGGGCCGGAGACCGAGGGGGAACTGGCGCAGCCCGGCCCCGGCCTTCCTCGCCCCGCCCCGGCCCGGCCCGGCCCGCTCCTCGCCCCGCCCCGGCCCGGCCCGCTCCTCGCCCCGCCCCGGCCCGGCCCACTCCTCGCCCCGCCCCGGCCGGTCCTCTTCGCCCCGCCCCGGCCCTGCCAGTCCCTCGGGTCTGGAGTGAAGCGGAGCCCCCGGGGTGGGGGTAGGGGGACCGGACGCTCCCGCTCCCGCCCATTCCGCAGGTGTGGAAGCCGGGGTAGGGGTGAGGGGGTGCACGAGAGTGGCTGAGCGGGGTACCGTGAGGACCACAAAATGCCCGAGAGACCTCAGGTTGCCGATCGACTTGAGACACTCCCTTTCTAGAGGAGGAAACCCAGGCCGCCTGGGGAGGTTATCTGCGCGCGGCTAGTTAAGGCCCAGGATTCCCAGTTCAGTGCTCTTGGTGCGCTGTAGCCTGGACCGAGGTCTGGTACAGCGCCTGGGACCTGTCGGTCCCCTGCCCCTCCTGCAAAGGAGCTCGGAGCCCAGGTGCCACGGGTGGTGGGGCCTCCGCTGCGAACACGCTGCCGAGTTCTGGGGTCCGCGCTGCTGGCCGGCTCCGCCTGGGAGCCCCTCTGGCTGGCCTGCTAGCACACGGCGGGCACCTGGTGCCCGCCGTGTGCTCTAATCGGATGGGTGCCAGAAGGGGCTGGCCTTGGGCCTGTTCCAAAAGGGTCATGGGGCTGGGAGAGGGTCCGAGGAGGCTGTGCACTAGAAGGGTGCCAAGGTGCCTGGCATATGGCAGGCTGTCGGCTGAAAGGCCAAGCTGGCAAAATGTGGGCCTCGAGCCTCTGGCACCTCTGTGGGGTGAAGTGGGAGGGGCCCTGCAGAGTGGCAGGCCGATGTCTGCTTCTTGGAGCAAGGGTCTTTGTCCAGTGGCCTTGAAAGGAACCAGGGAGCAAGGGGGTTGGAGAGCAACCTCTTCCTGGGGCAGGGGGGTAGGCTGCCTCTTGGTGCTTCTAGACTGCTGCCCGGCACACCCAAAGGGAGGCTCTCGGAACTGAGGGAAACCGAGGCTCAGCCAGGGGCCCTTGTCCGGGACAAGGGTAGGGCCAGCGTGGTTCAAAGCCCTGTTTCCCTCTCCCTGCTCAAGAGGCTACTTTCTCTGCCTGCTCTGTGTGTGTGTGTGTGTGTGTGTGTGTGTGTGAGTGTGTGGTACACATTTGTGCCTGGCAGTGGCTCTGTAATAGCTGGCTGTCTGCCAGGAACCATTGACAGTGGGATCCTTGGGGTGGGGTGAGGGGCTTGGGCTCAAAGGGAAGGAGACTTCTTTTTACTATATACACGTTTGCTTTTTCAGTATTTTATTTTTGAATCTGTTTCCCTCTCCCTCTTGTTTTTTAAAGTTTATTTTGAGGACGCCTGGGTGGCTCAGTCGGTTGAGCATCCGACTTCGGCACAGGTCATGATCTCACAGTTCGTGGGTTCAAGCCCCACATCGGGCTCTGTTGCTGACAGCTCAGAGACTGGAGCCTGCTTCAGATTCTGTGTCTCTTTCTTTCTGCCCCTCCCCTGTTCACGTTCTGTCTCTGTCTCTCAAAAAAAAAAATGTCAAAAAAATAATAAAGTTTATTTTGAGAGAAAGGGAGCGAAAGTGGAAGAGAGGGGGGCAGAGGGAGAGGGAGAGAATCCCACGCAGGTTCCACATCCAGCGAGGAGCCCCATGCCCGGCTCTATCCCACGACCCTAGGTTTCTGACCCGAACCAAACTCAAGAGTCAGATGCTTAACCCACTGAGCCACCCAGGTGCCCCTATTTGTACTTTTTTTTTTTTAAACTTATTCCTGATTATGCAAGCCACGCCTGAATATGCTCTTGGTGTTTAAAAACTAGTCCTACTCCATAAAGCAAATGCCCCCTTGTCCGTCCCCGCCCCAGCCCATCCCAGCCCGTTACTGGCTGCACACAGATGCTTCCTGACCTGTGGTCTGTTACGCTGGGTCCTTCCGTAATGAAGAAGATTCATGAAGGTTATAAATGAGGAGGGTTACTGGGAGTCATTTAAAAGTAGAAGAGGTCTTCTGTGTCTCCCCTCTCTCGGCCCCTCGCCTGTTTGTGCTCTGTCTCTCTCTCTCTCTCTCAAAAATAAATAAACATGAAACAAAACTTAAAAGAAAAGTAGAAAGGAGCTTTAAAAGTCCCTGGATTTGAGTCCCTGGCTTGAGTAAGAGATAAGGGTACAGCTGGGGAGGCGGGGGTGGGGGTGGGGGGGGTAACCAGAGTGACAAAACTTGTTTTTTTTCCTGGGGAGCAGTTTCTGCCACCCCCTTGAGACTCACTAGCTCAGCCCCCACTTCACAGATGGGGACGTGGAGGTCTGGGAGGCGGGATCTTAGGGCCAGAAATGGGCCCGGGGTCTCTTGGCCTTGGCCGGGAAGCACCTCAAGGACAGGCCCTGACCCCCACCCTGAGGGGAAAGGAAGGGTTCCGATCCTGTAAGTGCTGGGCGCGGGGCCCTGAGCCACGGAGGGGTCTGCTGCCCTGTGACACGGGTGCTGGGGCCGGAGAGAGGGAGTCTGTGGGCCAGAATGTTCTGCCCTGGGCAGAGGGCGGGGCTGCTGAGGCCAGCAGACTCCCAGCTCAGGGGTGGGGGCGCTTTGGGTCTCAGAGTCACACAGACCTGGAAAATTCTGCGACTCCCGGTGCCTCAGTTTCCTCACCTGGACGGTGCAAATAGTCATGTCTACTGTGGAGGCCAGGAGGGTGTGGCTCCGGGTTCCCAGAACAGAAGTGGCTGGTGGCCCCCTACCGTCCCCCCCCAGCAGCCGCTGTGAAGTGTAAGTGAAGTAATGACCGTGAGCTTAAGCCTGGCCCACAGTTTGCCATCCACCAAGCACTGCCCCCAATGCTCATTCCCCAGAGGCCTAGAACCTTCTGCGGACCCCAGGTCCTGAGCCCTCTGCGTTGGAAGAGCTCCTCTGAGCGGCCCCCAGCCAAGGTGGAAACATCTGTGAGGCATCTTGCCCAGTTGGCGCCCAGGCTGTTTTCTCAGCCTTGGGTCTATGCCATGGGGCCATTCCTGCCCCTGGAGGAAATGGGGTGCACGGCCCCAGCCCTGGCAGCCACAGTGCCTCACCCATCAGGCCCTCACTTGAGCCTCCCCATGACCCCATGAAGCAGGCAGAGCAGGTTTTCTACCCAGCTGTTGTAAGGGAAACTGAGGCCCAGAGAGGAGCTTTGGCCCAGGATTACAAAGCAACTTGGAGACAAGCCAGCGTGTGGGTTCTTAGTCACCTTCTGACGGGGGAAATAAAGGATGTGTGGGTGGCTTTGCCCTTCGGTCTCAATCTTCAGCCCCGGAGCCCTTTCCCAACCGTTGGTGCTCCCTGACCTTCCCCAGCCCTCCCCAGCAGATCTCTCTTTGGCCTGCGGTGGGCGGTCAGCCCAGCCCAGCCGAGCGAGCGTGACAGCGTGGTGGGTCCCCCAGTTGGGTGATTCAAGAGCTGAGCAGCCCCTGAGAGGCCCCAGGAGACTCCCTGCCAGCGCACTCTGTGTGGGAGGCATCTGGGCCTTTCTGCGTCTGACCTGACCTTCGGGGCGGGTGCACTCTCCGATCCCTGAGGCCCGGCGAAGCCTAAACACGGCCCGGCTCTGGAAGCGGCAGCAGCGGGGGCGGGGGTAGGAACACGGGCTCAGGCCCTCCTCTGTCCCCTGAAGCCACCACCCTCTGTGGGCCTTGGTTTGTCCTGTACCGCGGGGACTTGGTTGGTGGGCTGTGGGGCCCGCTCAGCGAGTCCAGTGTGGGAGGTCCTGGGCCCGGGCTGGGTGCCGTGGCAGGGTGACATGGGCGCCCCTGCCCACAGCACCTCGGGGCGGGGACAGACACGCGGCAGGGTGAGCACACCTCGCAAACCGCATGCTCAGGGGAAGAGCCAGGCCCCAAAGCCCACCAGGCCGTCATTTACGTGAAATGTCCAGGAAAGGCACATCCACAGGACAGAGGGCTGGTTGCCAGGGGCTGGGGCGGGAGGGGCAGGGAGCTACGGGGGTCATTGAGGGCGATGAAAACGTTTGGGGTTGGCACGGCATCGGGAGTCTACTGTCACTGAATTTTGCACTCTCAGTGGTTAATTTTACGTTATGCAAATTTCACTTTGATTCAAAAAAAACCGTGGGGGGAAGAACCCGGGACAGGAGACACTGACCGTCTCAGAGCAGGAGTGCCTTGGTGGCGCTTGCAGGGAGGTCTGGGGCCTGGGCGCAGGGCCTGATGCAGTGACAGATATGGAGCGTCATTAACAGATACTGAGTGTGGACCGTGCACGCTGTTATCCAAATCGGGAGACTTCTTTTTCATCCTTCGATTTGTAACTAATTCGGAACTTGGAGAGAAGTCACACAGGTAGCACCAAGAGCCCCGCGAAGCCTCCATCCAGGTGGTAAGTCACCGCGGTG